>CM076573.1:243731481-244002167 GCA_034641835.2 Pinus albicaulis | reverse complement strand
TATATTGATACTGAACTTTACTCATAATATCACATGTGTTAAATTCTCTAAGCCCAACAATCAGATTAATGTGCCAGTAAATTTTTATGCCCATACTTTATTTTTACTGAAAACCCAGAAAATTTAAATCTGAAATATATGCACAGTTAACACAGCTGAGCTTCTAACAATTTATGCACACCCAAAACAGAAATTTAAACGCTCAATTTTTACACAGCTATTTACCCTGGAAAACCATAGTGTGGGGAAAAACCAGCAAAGGGATTTTATTAGGTTTCAGGAAAATATTATAGTAGCAGTACCAGAGATATTACAACTAATCAACAACCCCAGAAATGAGTCCTTCTCTTCTGCTTGGTATGCACTGAAGCACGACCTCTTTCCACAGCTTCCACAGCAGTGTACTACCCGTTTCGATGGCCCAGGACTCAACATCTTCAGGCTTCAGCAGAAAACTCGGCCTCTGTTCCTGTTAACTGAGCTTAGAGTATGACCCCTCTCTTCAGCTCCTTGACTTTCCTGTTTTTCATGTGAAAATTTCAAAACTGAAGTCCTATTGCAGCAACTACCGTGGGAGAATTTGAGAGTCGAAGACCAGCGGTATCATAGCCGCTATTCCGATTAAAACTTTATATTCGACCTTGCAGCGAAAAAGGACTTACGACCCTCTCATCCGTAAATGGCTGTAGCGTATCCGCCCCACCGATTTATCAATTCACTGTATGAATTTGAGGAAAACATTGGTAATCCGTAAATGGCTATAGCATATCCGCCCCACCGATTTATCAATTCACTGCATGAATTCGAGGAGAACATTGGTAATGTTGGGATGCGTTTATAGTTATGTATCATAAATAACCAAATATGGTTGTTCAACAAATTAGTACCAGCGGGATTTGGAATCGTAATCACTGGCGTATCAACCTAACTGCCACCAATAACATAGCTATTTATTATAGAAAATAGCTGTTCATCACAACTACAATGCAGAGCTGTAGCCACCACACTTATATTGCGTGCCTTTCTGTGGGTATTTGGGAATCCAGATAATCGTTTGGATGACTTCGTGTCTCCCGCTTGGGCAATGCCAGCGAAACGAGCACAGAAAAGTACTATTATACTGACAACGCGCCTCTTATCTTGTCTTTTCAAAGTACTGCCGAATCTTATTTCGACCATTATAACCAATATATTTCCAAAATATGAAACACTCTTTAATTATGCTCCATTGGTTTCATTTAATTCATTTCACTATACCTTTATAGAGTATACTATGTCTTTTACTTAGTATATTGTCGGTATATATATATATATATATTAAAATAGAGTATATGATGTTTTATTCAGTATATATTATTGTTGGTACTGTATAAATTTTATATATATACTATTTTAGAATACAGTAATCGATTTTTTTGAAAATACTTTGTCTTACGCATAAGAGATTTTAAATTAATTATAATAAAAGTAGTATATATTCAGACAGAGAACTAACATTTGGGTGTAAAGGTAAAATTAAGGGAGATATGCGGGAAGAATATGATACCTATTTTTTTCAAAACGCCGTATTTTATTATGTACAGATCCTTAAATTAGCGTACAATATGAAACACAGAGTTACTCATTGGTATTATGATATAAGTTAGGTGCAAGTTAATATTAAAAAAAAAAAAAAAATTTCAATTATTCCTTGGTTAAATGAATTTTAAATGCATATGGGTGGAGTAAGTTGACATCAAGAATAATGCATATTTTTTTATGTATATTATATTTTATAATTAAAATATATATTTTAAATAAAAATAAACTTAAATTTCACTCAACCATTATAGAAATCCGATATATATCATCTTATGTATATTCAAATTCGTAGGAAAACCACCATATTCGAATCAAAGGGTCCCCATATTTGGGCCCATAAACAAACTTTTACTCCGAATTCTGTAAAGGCCCAACTCAATAGGATCCAAGACCCTGAAGGCATTTGTCTCAAGGGCAAATTTTGTTAAAAAGAAAAAAAAAAGGGTTTTGTATTGTGATGAAATGTCTTGATTTAATATCTTGGTTTACTATGTATATAAGAAAGTTAATAAATGTGTAAATTTAACTTTGATTAGAGAGGATATAGGTCTTTATTTGTTTAAAATGGCTTATTTTAATTATTTTAAATTCATGTATAAATAGAATGGGTAAAAATTAAAATAGTGAATTCCAAATTCATATAGTTTAGTTAAAACTGATTATATTCATTATATCACTATCGTGTTGGAGTAGTATCATGATATTCTTTTCTTTAATTACAATAAAAGAGAAATATGAAATTTATGGTTAAAGCTTCACACAATAGATATACAAAATTAAGAAATTAGTAAAGATAAGTTAAAGCTAAGTCACATGACACGAGGACACAAGACACGGAGGACAATGTAAATATGAGTATTCGACTAAGGAGACAAGTGACCTCGAAAACGGACACGAGAGACACGTTTATTTATATTTAAAATATATATATATATATATATATATACAATTATTTTATAGTTAAAGCTTCACACAATAGATATACAAAATTAAGAAATTAGTAAAGATAAGTTAAAAGCTAAATCACATGACACGAGGACACGAGACACGGAGGACACGTAAATACGAGTATTCGACACGAGACACGTGACCTCGAAAACGAGGACACGAGGGACACATTTTATATATACAATTATACTTTCTTGAAATCTTAATTTTGAAATTCAAAATTCCCTCTCATTAGTAAATTACAATTATACAACTTACAAGTTACAACTTACAACTTCAAGGCTACAAGCACATAAGAAATACTAAATACTAAATAGTCATTAAAACCATGGTCCATTAGTTATAAGTTATAACAATAGTCAATGGGTCATTAGTCAATAAGTCAATGACTCATGACTCATGAGTCATTAAAATTTAAAATTAAAACCATAACAATAACTTGAAATTTAGAAGAACTTAGATATTAAAACCATAAAATGCATATTTTCTATAAAGTCATCAAAATCAAAATGTATTACATAGATACTGAGGGAATGCCACTGGAAAATACAAAAGAGTAGATACAAAATAAGTAGGAACCACATTACTAGCCACAAGTCCACGACTCATCACTCTATCAATAGTCCATGTCCTCCTCCATGTCATAATCACGATCATTGCCATTGCCATCTTGATCTGACCCATCTGACCCTACTCCATCCTGCTCCTCTATGCCCAATCCAAGATATCCTGCATTTGCTGCATCTGCTGGTGTGGAGGATGGCCCCTCAAGAGACTCATCATCAAAAGTCACTGGCTCTAGCACTGGGTCATTAAGATCCATGTTGGCTAACGCCAACTCAACACTATCGTCCAAGCCCATATCATCAGGAAACACATCCCACATCTTTGTCTTGCCCTTCAACCATTCCTGCCTCTGCCTATAAATAAGACGAAGGTTGGTGTGCACATACACCATTGTCTCCGCCCTGGATTGCTCAAGCCTACTCTTTTTCAAACTATATAGATTCCCATAAGTGCTCCAATTCCTCTCACAACAAGAAGATGAAGTAACTTGAGAGAGGACCCTCAAGGCTAATTGTTGTAGAACAGGGCATGCTGCTCCATGAGTTGCCCACCAAGCATAGGCATCTTTGACCCCCCTATCTTCAAGTACATCATACCCGCCAAATCTCCTAGTGCCAGTGGAGAACTCTACAAAGCCTTCCTCCACCTCAAGAAAAGAGGCTCTATCTTGAAATATCCTTCTGAATGCTGTCTTCCTCCCCTGTGAAATCTCTCCATCCATGTGAGGAGGGTATCTGTGTGAGGTCCCACCACGGAGCCACTCTTGACTGTAGTACTTGGGATTCAAAGAGTGAGCTAAACAATGCAAAGGAGTGCAATTCTTATCCCACCTAGAGATAAGAATATCCTGTATGGTGGACCATAAGCTCTCTGCTGATGTCTCATATTCAGGGCATTCATTCTCCATAACAATAGTCTTCACAGACTCAATCATGGAATCCCAACCCTCATAAACCTCTCCTAAGATCGGCTGGTCCGTGTCTGCAAACCGCAAGAAAGAAATGATAGGGTTCATGATCTTTATGGTAAGATCCACCCTCTCCCACCAACCATCATCTAACACCGTGTCCTTTACCTTTTTTGAAGCAGCTTGATCTGTCTTTCTCCAAAAAGACCAAAGATCTGAAATAACCATGGCCCCAAGAGCGGCCTTCACCTCCTTCAACCTCTTAAGCATCATGAATGAGGAAGCAAACCGAGTATCTGCAATCTTCAACAATGATAGATGTGTGTACTCTTTATATATTGTGAGAGCATTGGTATGATTCTGTACAAAATTTCGGATATGGCGTGCATCCTCAATAAGATTGCCAATCCATATCACATCTGAAGCAATAGATTTTAGTGCCAAATTCAAGGAATGAACAATGCATGGTGTCCAAAATACTTGTGGATATTTAGTTTCCACAATCAAGCCAGCAGCTTAGCAAACAGGTGCATTATCTGTGATGATTTGCACACAACATTCAACGCCTACATCTTCAATAACTTTAATAAACAATTCTCCCATATACTGTGCATCTTTGTATTGACCAAGAGCATCAATTGCTTTCAAGAATACTAGTCCATTTTGGGAATATACCATGAAATTGATGAGAGGATGGCGTGCTATATTTGTCCATCCATTAGACACAATACTGACACCAGATGAGATCCATGATGATTTGATAGGTTTTAGAATTTTATCCACCTCCTTCCTTGCCTTAACCAACAATGTGGTTCTAAGCTTCTCTAAACTTGGAGGCACATACCCAATTGGAGCCATATCAACTAGAGCTCGACACATCTCAACAAACAAAGGAGACCGTGCAACATTAAAAGAAATGAAGTTGAGATAGAAAAAGAATGCAACTGTAAGATCAACCTCATCTCGCTTCTCACGCTGAAAGATCTTGTCCATTGGACCACAAGCTTGGGCTGCCCTCTTTTTTTTTGGCTAAATCTCAGCCCCACTCCAAAATCTACTGCTACTGGTATTCCTCAAGAATGGAAGAGGATCTTCATTTTTTCTGATTTTCCGGCTTGATGCCTCCACATTCCCCAAGCCACCTGCATCCTCCCTTTCCAAATCCATTCTTTCTCTAATATTGATATTTCTGCATGCTCCAATTCCACAAGGAAGACCCAACAAATGGCCCTTAACTCAAAAGTAAGTGCTCTTAAATTCACCCTTGCAGAAATTACAAGACCAAGGCACATTCCCTCCCGCACCAACCTTTGGCCCTTGTTTCTTGGTTACATACTTCCATAGAGGGAACTTTTTTAGTTGTGCTTGTTGTCTTGCTACAACAGCATCATATGTGCGCTGAGAAGCACCTAAAGCTTCACTTGAATCAGTTGGGGCACTTTGACTAACAAATGCTGAAATACTTGGAGGGGGAGGACCACGAAAAACACCACCCTTGTCTTTCCTTTGACCTCTGCCAGCTGACTTTGATGATTGAGCCATTAATCTTCTTGCTGTTGAAACAGTTGCCAACTTGCCAATCTGTCACCTACAAAAAAAATCAATTAAACAATTTGTCAATTAGTAAATTTCATACTAAATTTCATTATTCCAGGTAAAAATTTAAAATCAATTAAACAATTAGTAAATTTAATACTAAATTTCAATGTTCATTATTTCAGGTATTTTTAAGTTACTGTTTTAATTTTTAACTTTTAACTTTTAAGTTTTTACCATCATGTAAAAAAGTATAGAGTCATAGACCCATCTTAATCCTGAATCTTTCTAACAGCAAGAGGTTTACTCCTGTTTTTTTAATCCATAGAAATGGGGTTAAGTCTGTTAGGATGGATCTTGATTCTTAAGTATCCAAACTAATTCAAAGGTGCTTTTAAATGTCATCTGTCTGATGAAGAATGCCATGCCAATAAAGAGACAATTTATGCAGTAAACTTGTTCTCTCCTAACTTCTGTGTTAGAATGGGGATTGTCTGAAATTAGGTCTACTCATGTGACATGAACATATCTAGCATATATGCCATCCAACTCCTTTTGATATCTTTCTAAGCAGATCACTAATTTAAATTTTACAACTTGATAAACCAAGTCCACTTGGTTAAAACTTAAAATATCTTTTAGTGCATGAGCATTTGGGATTGCTTAATGTATAAATTATAATTTATAATTCATATTTGTTGGGTGTTTTTTGGCTACAGCCTACAATATTGCTTGATCTGAGGCAGTGGGAAATATAATTGTGAACCCCAACTTTAATATGGGACTCAATGGATGGTTTGCCAATTCATGTATTGCAATGTTGCATCTGCCATCAACTTATTCTTTCTCTATTGAGGATTCCAAAACAGAACTAGGGCTACATGCTCTTATATCTAACCGAACAGATTATTGGCAAGGTGTAAAGTTTTGTAGATGTTCTATGCTAGGAGCAATTTCACTTTTCTTATAGCAATCATACAAGTAGTTAAGCAAAATGCAGATAGAACATAAAAGTAGATCTTACAGAAGACAAATCAGAAACAGGAAAAATGTGTGTGTTCGTTTCGGCGGTCAACATGATGCTTCAACCAGCAAAGTCTCCTTTGGTCAGCCAGCCCAGCATGTGTCACAACAGCCCTCCAATCAGTAGATGAGTCAACCCAAGTCAACTCTACAAAAGTCAACGCTGTCCTGAAAAGTCAACGCAGGGGCAGCAAGCTAAAAGTCAACGCAGCAGCAAAACGGTCAACCCTTTGACCTCGATTTTTGTGCCAGGTAGTACGGCCTTCAAAAATCGAACCTTCCACAAGTTTTCAGCTTGATTGGACCAAGCGTTGACCAAAGTCAACGCTGGTCAAACTTACTGTGAAACCCTAGCAGCAGAAAATCCGTACTTCAGCTCAGCCGTACGGTCTGTCCTCTTCGTCCTTCACACGTGTGGCTGAAACTTGTCTTTTAGGTAGCTCGTACTATTTGATGAGAGAGGAAGATGTGAGTTGTGATGATGATCAAATGCTCTTCAACTTTTCTTGTATTTATATCCATCATGAGGGTGTGTGACACATCCGTTGGGCATGTGAGCCTACATTACAAAACTGGCCGACCTTGCACATATAATTTATTAAGAATAATAAATTCAAAATATAAGTTCTGCTCATCGGATTAAGACATATTTTATATGGATTTTACACCTCTCAGAAAGAGGAATCCAACAAAAATATTGGCCTCTTAATCTGAGCATCTTAATATGGAGTTTGGACCTAGTTGTCCAAATTTAACACTCCCTCTCAACTAGGGAGAACTCCATCTATTAGTGCAATCAACATCGTGCGTCATCCCGCCGAAACTTGCTTTGCTGGCTTCTTTATTTCAGAACAGAAGTGGGTCAGTCACAAAGACATCATCCCCCGACTGACATAGTCAGTCCAGAGGTCCCAGACCTCACAAATCTTGATCCCGGATCAAGTGGTTGGACCGTGCCATCCTAGATAGAGAGTACGGCAATCTCTGATGCGTCCATCAGTCTTTGCTAATAGTCTCTAGCTTTTCCACACCTCATTGGCCAAATGAGAGGTACTTCCCATGAGCCCTGAACTCAATGGGTAGGATGCATACGGGGCACAGATAAATGAGTGGCGAACCAACTCAATAATCACAAGGGTGGGGCAGAAGCATTATGAGTGCTTATAGCTCCGAGAAGCTATCCCCAAAGCCCCCCAGAGCTCCCAGAGCTCATCGTCCAACAAGACCCACATCATAGGGTCTTTCCACGACACCAAGATTCTCACGGAAGGTTAGGAACTTGACCTTCCCCAGGGGCTTAGTGAGAATATCCGCGACCTGCTCATCAGTTCCTATATGGTCGAGCCTTACGGCGCCTCGCTGTACCATATCCCGGATAAAGTGGTACCTGATATCAATATGCTTGGATCGGTCGTGGAACACAGGATTCTCAGTCATACGAATCCCACTTTGATTATCACAGAGTATCACAGTGGTATCTAGCACATGTCCAAACAACTCACTAAAGAGCTTCCGCAACCAAACTGCTTCACAACAGGCCATACTAGCAGCAATGTATTCGGCCTCTGCGGTGCTCAAAGCCACCGACTTCTGCTTCCTGCTCATCCATGAGATCGAAGCAGAACCAAGATTGAAGCAGCATCCCGATGTGCTCTTACGATCCACCACACTGCCAGCCCAATCGGCATCAGTATATCCACGGAGTATCACACTCCCGGCAGTGTATCTCAGCCCATGGTTTATCGTGCCCCGAAGATATCTCAAAAGATTCTTGGCACCAACCCACTGAAAATGATGAGGCTCAACCATCTGTTGACTCAAAGTGTTCACTGCAAAACATATGTCCGGACGGGTGTTCACTAAGAACATCAAAGCTCCTATGAGTTGACGATACTCGGTAGGATTGGCCAAGATAGGCCCAGCAGCGCTGCCACTCAACTTCTTAAAGTTGAGTTCCATCGGTGTCGACACGGACTTACAGTCCACCATCCCAAATCTTTCCCGAAGCTTCACAATATATTTTCCTTGAGAAAGGAAAATCTCTCCAGGTCTCTGCCAGACCTCCAGGCCTAGGAAATAGTGCATCAGTCCTAGGTCTTTCATCTCGAACTCAGCAGCAAGCTCCCTCTTACATTGATGAATGAGAGGGTCATCACCTGTCAGGAAGAGGTCGTCCACATACAGAACCAGAATGAGAGGTTTCCCTTCCACAACCTTGAAGTAAAGGTTTGGATCAGCATTGCTTCGAGTGAAGCCCAGCTTCATCAAGTAACTATCCATCCTCTCGTACCAAGCTCTGGGTGCTTGCTTTAACCCATAGAGGGCTTTCTTCAACTTGCAGACATAAGTGTCTCGATCCTGAACTTCAAATCCCAGAGGTTGTTCTACATACACCTCTTCCTTTATTGCACCATGCAGAAAAGCGGTCTTGACATCCATCTGATGAAGGCTCCATCCTTGCGTAGCAGCAAGGGCTATGATGGATCGGATGGTGGTATATCGTGCCACAGGTGCAAATATATCGTCATAGTCAATTCCTTCCTTTTGAGAGAAACCACGGGCAACAAATCTTGCCTTAAACTTTTCAGCACTCCATCAGATCCATGTTTAATCTTGTAGAGCCATTTAGCGGTGACAACAGATTTGTCCTTCGGTCTCGGGACCACATCCCGGACATCATTCTTCATAATAGACTCATATTCTTCATGCATAGCATCCTTCCAGACTTGATGCTTGATGGCTTCCTCAAAAGATCCAGGTTCAGATTGTACAATAGTACTCATGGCAGCTAGATACCCTTGGTATCTACACGGCTTCTTGCTTTCTCAGAATGTCCCTCTTGGGGCAGCATGACCCTCAGCATCTTCGAGGGTGTCCCTGAGCCATGATGGTCTCTTTCCCAGAGAAGGGGTTGGATCAATAGGGTCCATTGGCCCTTCAATATCAGGCATAGTCTCATCCTGGGGTTCTTCCAGATTTCCAGGTCTTTCTTCATGAATTTCTTCAGATCTAGGAAGATCTACTACTTTCTTCAGGGAAGCATCTTCGTCAAAAGTGACATCATGGCTTATCTCTACTTCCCTTTGACCAGGTACGTAGACTCTATATGCCTTAGAAGTCTCACTGTAGCCCACAAACATTCCTTTCTTCCCAGTAGCATCCAGCTTACTTCTCTTTTCTTTCGGCACATGAAAATAGACGGGACATCCAAAAATTCTAAAATGTGAGACATCAGGTTTCTTACCAGAGAAAACCTCTTCGGGATTTTTGGAGTCCAAAGTGGAATGAGGGCATCGGTTTTGAATGTACACAGCAGTGTTTGCAGCTTCTCCCCACAGAAACTTAGGTAGACCCTGGTCACATAGCATGGCACGAGCAGCTTCCACAATAGTCCTATTCTTGCGTTCGGCAACACCATTCTGCTCAGGAGTATATGCAGTGGTAGTCTCCCTCTTAATGCCAGCTTCTCTGCAAAAGTCTTTGAACTCATTTGACTCATATTCAGTGCCATTATCGGTCCTCAAAATCTTGATCTTCTTTCCGGTCATATTTTCCACCAAGGCTTTGAAGGTACGGAACCACATGAAAGCCTCATCCTTCTTCTTCAAGAAGTATATCCAGGTTTTGCGAGAGAAGTCATCAGTAAATGTCATATAGTAAGAACATCCCCCCAGGGATGTTACGGGTAACATACCAGAAAGATCAGAATGGACCAATTGCAATATATCGGATGTCTTTGTGACACTTGAGGGGAAAGGTCCCCTTGTATGTTTCCCTTCAGCACAGCCCTTACATACACCTTCATGATTATTTCCAAAATCAGGCATCCCTGTCACCACCTTCCTTGCTTCGGGAAGAGCCTTGTAATGAAGGTGTCCAAATCTTCGGTGCCATAGTTCGGTTTGACGGACAGTATCACAAGTCATAGCTCCCAACGGACTCCCTCCAACTTGGTAGAGTGTACCAACTCTAAAACCAATTGAGATAGCTTCCTTGAAGCTCTTCTTCCACATGAGTACCTTTCCATCAGAGAAAGTTACATTGAATCCTTTGTCTTCCATGGCAGATACAGACACAAGGTTCTTCTTCAATTTGGGTACATAGAGTACATCTTGTAGACGGAGGACTTGTCCTTGAGACAAGTGGAGGGTCACGGTCCCGGTCCCTTTCACGGGATAAGTGGTATTATCCCCAAGGATAATTTCTAGATTAGTATCCCTTTCAACCATGTCAGAAAGTGCTTCCTTGAATCCGGTGATGTGTCTTGAGGCACCACTATCGATTAGCCAGACATCCATAGTGTTGGGCGGAGATGCAGCTGAGAGAGCAGATACTAGAATATACTCATTTCTTTTATCAACAACATTAGACTCCTCATACCTGGTATTTCTGGTCCTTTTAGAAGGTTGATTGTTTCCTCCAAAGTGAGCCTTCCTCTTTCCATTGGATTTGTCATTTCTTCGATTCCCATTCCTTCGGCTGTTGTTGTTATCGTCACCATCGGGAGAATCCTTCTTGAAGGGGCATTCTCTAGCATAGTGTCCAGGCCTATGGCAGGTAAAACATTTACCCTTCTTCTCTTGAGTCTTAGTCCTTCCTTTGTCCTTAGAACCACCAGAGTTCTTCTTTCGGGAATGAGCACCATAGGCAGCATTTCTTTCATTATCAAATTCCTTCATCCTTGTTTCTTCTTGCATACATCTTGACGGAAGCTCATCAAAGTTAGGAATGGTATTATTGTTGAGAATGGTAGTTGTGAATACTTGCCATTCATATGGAAGTCCTCCAAGTGCGGTGAGAACCATTTCACGATCAGCTATTGTCTCCCCAATAGCTAGCAGATTGTTCCTGGTTTCGGTCAACTTCATAAAGAAAGTTTGAATAGACTCGTCTCGGCCCTTCTTCATATTCTTCAGCTTGTTCTTGAGGAATAGCACTTGGTTCACATTGTTTACTTGGAACATAAGTATCAATTTGTCATACATCTCCTTGGATGTGCCTAGTTTAGATATGTAGGCAACCAGACTCTTGTTTATGGATTCCCTGATCAACAACTTTGCTCTGATTTCTCCCTTCTTATATTTGTTTCTAACAGCAGCAGAGGCATTGGATGGAGGTTCTTGAATCTTCCCTGTCACATGATCCAGGAGATCATGATCTTCCAATTTGAGATCTAATATCATCTTCCAGGCATGGAAGTCATCACTTCCAGTCAGCTTGTCATTCTACTTGAATTCAAGACTAGTGGAACCCATTTCTTCCGGTGATGATTGCTATAGATAGAGTTTGTCTTCACCTCAGCTCCGATACCATGTAAAGTTTTGTAGATGTTCTATGCTAGGAGCAATTTCACTTTTCTCACAGCAATCATACAAGTAGTTAAGCAAAATGCAGATAGAACATATAAGCAGATCTTACAGAAGACAAATCAGAAACAAGAAAAATGTGTGTTCGTTTCGGCGGTCAACAGGATGCTTCAACCAGCAAAGTCTCCTTTGGTCAGCCAGCCCAGCATGTGTCACAACAACCCTCCAACCAGTAGATGAGTCAACCCAAGTCAACTCTGCAAAAGTCAACGTTGTCCTGAAAAGTCAACGCAGGGGCAGCAAGCTAAAAATCAACGCAGCAGCAAAACGGTCAACCCTTTGACCTCGATTTTTGTGCCAGGTAGTACGGCCTTCAAAAATCGAACCTTCCACAAGTTTTCAGCTTGTTTGGACCATGCGTTGACCAAAGTCAACGCTGGTCAAACTTTCTGCGAAACCCTAGCAGCATAAAATCGTACTTCAGCTCAGCCGTACGGTCTGTCCTCTCTCTCCTTCACACGTGTGGCTGAAACTCGTCCTTTAGGTAGCTCGTACTATTTGATGAGAGAGGAAGATGTGAGTTGTGATGATGATGAAATGCTCTTCAACTTTTCCTGTATTTATATCCATCATTGGGGCGTGTGACACATCTGCTGGGGGCGTGCAACCTTAAGGCTGACCTGCACATATAATTTATTAAGAATAATAAATTCAAAATATAAGTTCTGCTCATCGGATTAAGACATATTTTATATGGATTTTACACCTCTCAGAAAGAGGAATGCAACAAAAATATTAGCCTCTTAATCTGAGCATCTTAATATGGAGTTTGGACCTAGTTGTCCAAATTTAACACAAGGTTTAGAACAAGATATTACTACAAGGTTTATGCCAAAAATGCAGTATAAAATTTTAGCATCTGTCCGGGTCGAAGGATCACCGATTCACCACAGTCAATACACTCTGTAATGGCAACACTTAGGCTTGAGAACAATAACGCATCTCCAAATTTCTTATCGCTAGCAAGTTATTTATAAGTTTTAGCTCTTTGGAAGCTCATACTATGTATTGTCAATGCTAAGTTAATTCATTAATTTAATACAGATTCTTCGTCCATCTCAAGACTACAATCGTTGCTCGAGTTCCGTTTAGATTATAAATTTATAATTTATAAACTTCCGTTGAAATTTCCCTGCCATTTATACATGTAACATACCTGTGTAAGTTTGTAATGCGTTCCTCTGTCGAGGCAGACGAGACAGCAATGTTAACGTTGAACACTGAACAGCAACCGGAACTTCGAATGCGGCGGGCAATGGAAACTTGGCAGTGGGCACTTAACCACACCCACGACAGGAACGAGGGCACGAAGGTTCAGGAATCAGCACCAAACGAAGGTACGAAGGTTCAGCAGCTACCACAGCGAAGGCAGCAGCACAACCACAGTGAACGAAAATGTCAAACTAACGAATTTTTAGTCTTTTTTGTATTTTTCGTGGAAAACGTGTCCAAACGCGAGAAATACTTTAGGGCAAGTATTCCAAACCTAGGACACGAGTGTTCTATTCAAGGACACGAATGCAAAAACGAAGAATACGTATTCGGTTTCGGAGGACACGAGTATTCTATCCAAGGACACGAATGCAAAAACGAAGGGTACGTATTCGGTTTCGAAGGACACGACAAAAAACGTATTGGACACGTTTTAGATCGTATTTCGTGTCCAACACGTGAAATACGGGACACATGACCCTGGAGGACGTGTCCTGTGACTTAGGTTCAAGTGTTAATTGGAGTTTACGTAATTAGTATCTATATCGTTTTGTACTTTATTCATAATACTTCTGGGTCTATACATATTTGTATGACTACTTGGAAAAGTAATCATGTTATTAATAAAGATATCCAAAGTAATAACCCCTTCCGTAACGCTATCTAAGACTCGAAAATGCTAGACAAATATTATGAAGCAATATTATAATCTATGAAGACCCATGCATTTTTCTAAGAATTATTACGCATAGAATATCCTGCATTAGGACAAGGAGGTTGCGTTGCCACCCTCCTTGACCTTAGTACCAGTAAAACCTGCCTGCAGGTAAAATAGCAAAAAAAACTATACCCATTTGTGAGCTTGAATTTACGAAAATTAAATCTAAATTGTATTCCGATTCTCATAAATCTTATTATGTATCCAGGAAAAGTCACAATGGTAAGGACGTATCAACGGCGACAACACCATAGGGTTGCATCACCATCACTAACGCCACCACCGACCTCATCACCATCGCCATCACCGTCACCATCGCCACCACCGAGGTCAACATCAACACCAGTTGTTACAGCACCAGTTGCTACAACACCTGAGCTAACTACTATAATGTGCTTATTAGAAGCCATTTTAGAAACATTAAAAGGGTTGCAACCAACCAACACCAAAGAAGAGCGACCTCATCTTGAGGAAAGACATTCAGAAAAAGTCTAAAGATTGTGATTATAAGCCACCAAAGGAAGATATTTCTAGAGAACTATAAAAGATTAAACTCCCAGAATTTTCAGGAGGACGAGCGGGAGAACGTGTTAAAGCATGGTTAGAAGGAATGATAAGATGTTTCGCACTAAGAGAATATTCTTCAACCTTTAAAACAAAGATCGCAATATTTCAGCTCAGAGGGAGTGCTCGGTTTGGTGGGGAAATTTAGAAAAACAACTACATCTCACATCAGATAACGTTCCTTGGGAGTTGTTTGAGGAAAGATTCCGTGCAAAATATTTACCACCTTTCTTTCAAGAACATCAAGCTGGAGCCTTCCATATGTTAGTCCAGGGTAATAAAACAGTGAAAGAATATGAGATAAGGTTTATGGAGCTAGTTAAATATGTTCCTTATCTAGATACTGACGAATGTCAAGCCGAACGTTTTGTATAGATTAAATCCTCGAATCAGGGCCATGGTTAGAATGTGGAAGCCGTCATCAGTAGTAGAGGCAGTTGAATGCGCAAGGTATGCAGAGGAACATTTAGGAATTAAAAGGGATATCAGGCCAACAGAACCCTCACAGCCTGGATTTACAGGAAACACTCCTCGAAACTTCTTCAAGGGAAGTAGCTCTAGACCACCTCCTTATGGCAACAGGTTTACTCCAAGAGAAATAGGAGCAAGAACTCTCATGACCGTTAATACTATAGCTGCTGAATCATCAAATACTAGCCCATGGCAATCTTGAGGGACTGTTTGTAGAGGAAGAAATGGGAGAGGAAGTGGCACAAGAGGACGGAGTTCCTTATCTAGAAATTCACAGTTTGATTCAAAGGGATCATCCCAGGTTCATTGTTGGGGATGTGGAGGACCGCATTTTCAGCGTGATTGTCCAGAAGTCTCGTCAAATATAATGCATAGAGCAGGGAAGTAATCATCATCAAATGCTTATGGAAATCATAAAATCCATGCTATAGTCAATAATAACTAGGCAACACATCAATCCACTATAGTGGAATCCTCAGGTACTATCACTGGAATAAAACTCAAAATTTTATTTGACACTGGTGTTACTGATAGTTTAATTTTGTCAGATGCATTAAATAAATGTGGGTTGGCAGCTTGCAAGCAAAACGATTTCAGACAGGTAGAAATGGCTTCAGGAGAACTTCAATTCGTAGATTTAAGTGTTGAGGAATGTAAAGTTGACCTAGGAGTCTGTTCGACTAAACTAAAAGTATGTCACAGCTCGAGGAACTTACGACCTCGTTATAGGGATGGATTGGTTAGAATCTCATCAAGCATGGGTAGATTGTTACGGGAAAACAATACTTTGTATAAATGATGAAAGAGAGACAATCCAAATCCAAGGTATTAAAAGAAAAGTGTCCTTACGCTTCATCTCAGCAATGCAAATGAAATGTTGCTTAAGAAAAGGGTGTCAGGTATATGCAATTCAAGAAGTAAGCAAGGAGAAAGGACCATCCTTAGAACAATATTCGGTGTTATCCAAATTTTCGGATGTTTTTTCAAAGGAACTACCAGGGTTACCTCCTAAAAGAGAGCTGGATCTCACAATAGAATTAAAACCTGGTACAAAATCAATTTCTAAAACACCTTACAGAATGACAGCCCCAGAGCTTCAAGAATTACAAATTCAATTGAAGGAACTATTGGATATAGGGCACATTCGACCCAGTATTTCACCTTCGGGTGTTGAAGTTTGGGTACCAGAGGACAAGTGGTTCCCTAAGGCTTTGATCTTTGGCCTAGGGAAAAGTGTCCAAAAGAATTTAACTTTTTCTCCTAAAGTGACTTTATAAGTGGTAAAGTTAAATGTAATTTAAAAGTGACTTTAAGTGATAAAGTTACTAAGTCTAATTTTAAAGTGACTTTAATAAAGTCAATGTGAAATTAGAAAGTGAAAAGTGACTTTGGAAATAAATGACTAAGAGGGTCTTTATTAACGTGGGGTGAATTAAAAAATAGAAAGTGAAATTTAAATGCACATTTAATCTCAGCCCTAGATCTAAAGCTATTTCAGCCATTGGATTTAGGGATTCCCGAAAAGTCACTTAGGGTTAGGTTAAAGGACGAAAAGAGGGAAAAGATCATTCATTCTTTCATAAGCAGATTGAGAGAAGGAGGAGAAGAGAGCTGGAGAAATTTCTGGGCTTGAGAAAGTGAAGGAGAGAGCATTCAACAAATCCTTACAGTAGAGAGAGGCTGCACGCATTTCGAGGCAGCAGTCCGTACAACAATAAATCAACACAGTTTTAGAGGCAGATTTTCGTACAACAGCAACGGGTGTAGGAATTTACAGGGTAAGTTTCGTAGATAAAAAACCAAAGGTCACCGCTCACAAATAGATCACAAATTAGTACACCAGTATTATCATGTGGTTAAAACCCTTGAAGAGGGAAACAGTCCACGGCCTGAGCCAACGCGGCCACTTTAGGCAATTTATTAATATAAAAGAAAAGTTACATATGTTTCTCTCATAAACGATTACTCGACAAATGACCCTCCATGCTCTTTAAATAGAGATCATGGACCAATCGGGTGTTAAGCCACAGATCAAGTGTCGTTAATACCGAGGAGAGAGTGAACCATCGGATCACTACAAATCGTGACCGTCGGATTATAAGTTACAAATGTTCATAGTAAAGAAACACACTTTACCTAACTCTACACTAGACTAAGTTATTCTTAACTATTTCCTATGTGTCGGAATATCCTAACATCCCCCCTTAAGAACAACTTGGGATAGGATTGAAGGATTTACAAAGGTGACACAAAAGAAGCCTATTTCCTATGTGTCGAAATATCCTAACATCCCCCCTTAAGAACAAATTGGGATAGGATTGAAGGATTTACAAAGGTGACACAATAGGAGAAGGAAGGAGGCATTAGAGCCTATCCCCCCTTAATGATAACTTTCCTGAACTCCAAGCATGGATCGAAGTTTGGTAAACTTCGCTTCTATGAGAGCCTTTGTAAAGATATCGGCTACTTGATCATTGGTTGGACAATACTGCACTTCAAGAACACGATCATGAATGAGCTTTCTGATGAAGTGTATGTGGAGCTCAATGTGTTTCATACGCTGATGTTGAACTGGATCTTTACATAGCTGAATGGCACTCTGATTATCACACCAAAGTGTAGTTGGATGCTACTGATGAAGACCAAATTCAGACAGGATCTGACGAAGCCACATGGCTTCCTTGCTTGCTTCAGCTGCACCACAATACTCTGCTTCGACCGAAGAAAGAGAGATGGCACTTTGTTTTTTACAAGACCAAGTAATAGGTCTTGAACCAAGTCGAATACGTATCCACCAACGATGAACTTTCGATCATCAAGGTCACCAACCCAATCAGAATCAGTGAAACCAATCAACAATGGAGATGCTCCTGCACTGTAATGAATCCCGAACTGAACTGTACCTCGAATATATTGAAGTATTCTTTTAGCTGCTTTCCAGTGACTTTCATGAGGTTGGTGCATAAACCAAGCGACAAAACCAACGACAAAGGAAAGGTCAGGACGGGTATGGGTTAGATACAAAATTTTACCAACAAGTTGACGATATAAGGTAGCATCAACTTCAGGGGTAGTACAAGTGACTGAAAGCTTGACTCCAGACTGAAAGGGAGAAGGGGTTGGCTTACAATCTTCCATGTGAAAGTGGTGTAGAAGATCACAGGCATACTTGGACTGAGAGAGGGTAATGCCTTCCTTGGATTGCAAGACTTGAAGACCAAGGAAATAATGCAAGTGTCCTAAGTCTGTCATTTCAAACTTCTTTTTTAGGCTAGAATTCACATGGTTTATATGGTTTGGATCACTACCAGTAAGGATAAGATCATCAACATAAAGAAAAAGGATGGTGAAGGAATCACCCACTTTCTTGGTGTAGACGGTGTTGTTAGAATGACACCTAGAAAAGCCATTATCTAAGAGAAATCTATCCATTTTGGCATACCAAGCCCGAGGAGCTTGTTTGAGACCATAGAGAGACTTCCTAAGGCGACAAACAAGGCTGGAGTCTTTTTGGATAAAGCCAGGGGGTTGTTCCATGTAGATTTCTTTATGCAAATCTCCATGTAAGAAGGCAGATTTAACATCCATCTGATGGACTTCCCATTTAAAGGAGGCAGCAAGGGAAAGAACAAGGCGGATAGAATTCATTTTGGCAATAGGGGAGAAGGTTTCAGTATAGTCAATGCCTTCAACTTGTGAAAATCCTTTAGCGACAAGACGAGCTTTATGTCTATCCACTTTTCCATCTGGTCCAAACTTTGTTTTGTAAACCCATACGCATTTGACAAGTTTTCTTCCTTTTGGAAGAGGAACAAGATCCCAAGTATCATTCGCCAATAAGGAGAGATATTCTTCATTCATAGCTTCAACCCAATCTGGATGAGCAGAGGCTTCTTAAAAGGTTTCTAGATCAGGATTTTCTGGAACTTGAGCCAATAAGGAAGAGGTTTCAAACTGAGAACGTGTACGTCGTCGATCGGCAGGGTCACCTGCAAGAGAACCTACTGCATCCCAAGTAGATCGAACCCATCTTGGAAGCAGTGGAGTAAAAGGAATAATTTCAAGAGGTGGAGGAGCATTGTCATCCTCGCTGTCATCATCTAACCTAGAAGGAATGCTATTAAAAATAGAAGAGAGAGAGAGAGAGGTGGCACATATTCCAAATCAGGCTCGCAGGCCAAAGGTGGCACACCCGCCGAACTAGGCTCGCAAGCCGATATATTTTCATCAAATTTTACATCTCTTTTAATGATTATATTTTTGGATTTTGGTTGAAGAAGTCTATATCCTTTGACATCTTCAGAATATCCAACAAAAATGCATTTTTCACTCTTAGGTTCTAAGGCTTTATGTTTTGCATCTGGAATATGGGCCCAAGCATCACTTCCAAAAACACGAAAGTGACTTACATCTGGTTTGATTGAGCTCCAAGCTTCTTCTGGAGTTATATTCTTTAAAACCTTAGTAGGAGTGTGATTTACTATGTAATTTGCACAGTTAATGGCTTCTACCCAAAAATTGAGACTAAGTCCTTTAGATTGAAGCATACAATTAGCCATTTCTTTTAAGGTGCGATTCTTCCTTTCAGCTACACCATTTTGTTGTGGAGTATATGGAACGATATGTTGCAATTGAATGCCATGCTCAGTGCAGAAGTTGATAAATTTGTTGTTAACATATTCTCCTTCATTGTCTGATCTTAACTTAAGAATTTGATGTCCAGATTGTTTCTCAACAAAGGCCTTAAAGGCCAAGAACATGTTAAAAACTTCACTCTTGAGTTTTAAGAAATATACCCAAGTGCGTCTAGAAAAATCATCAATGAAAGTTAAGAAGTACTTGCAACCAGAGAAAGAAACAATAGGAAGTGGACCACACAAATCACTATGCACAAGCTGCAAAGGGGCTGAAGCGTGCCAAGAGGCACGTTTGTCAAAACTACCTGATGATGTTTTCCGAGTACACATCCGGAGCAAACACCATCTCGGCAAGATACCATAGGAAGGCCCGTCACCATATTTTCCTTACATAGAGTTTGAAGAGAGCGATAGTTTAAGTGACCAAATCGCTCATGCCAAAGTTTGCTCATATCATCACTATGAGCAACAAAAACGGAGGGAAGACATGATGACCCAAAGTTGTCAAACTTATACAACCTTGTGGAATCATCAGCAATGCCAGTAGCTAAAATATGTTTAGGATCTTTGAGGTCTTTGATTACAACATCATGAGGTGAGAATTCTACTATTTTCCCTTCACCTGAATGAGTTATCTGATAAACAGATAGAAGGTTGCATGACAAGGTAGGAACACATAGTACGTCATTAAACTGACCATTATCTAGATGAATGGTTCCAGATCCTACAACACTAAGAGATCTATCATCACCAACATAAATATATTTGGTGTTACAATCATTTAAAGAAGAAAACATGGCTTTATTTTTGGCCATGTGGTAAGAAGCTCCAGAATCAATGAGCCACTCATGAGAATGAGAAGAAGAAGATACATTTAATGCATAACTAGATCTTGATGCTTGACAACCACAAGCAGAAAGTGCCATTCTTGAAGATGAAGGTGAAGAGTGTTCCAAATTGATGTTGTGCTTCTTCATTGCTGCTTCTAAGGCTTCCATCTTCTTAAAACATTTGGACTGTATATGGCCATCACGATTACAAAAGTTGCAATGTCTATTTGTCTTCTTCCCTTTGTTTTTATTTGCCTTATCATTTTGGTGAGTTTCTTTTTCAGTTTGCGGCTGAAATTGTTTAGGACCCTTGTTTGGTTTCGGACCATACTTTTTAGGATACTGCTTCTTGGGATTTTTTTGATATGATTGCTGTTGGGCTGCTAAGGCTTTCTTAGAAGCGTTTCCAGAAGTGATAAGACCAAGGTGTAAGAGTTTTTCTTGTTCTCTTATCAAAGAATTGCAAAAGGCATCAAAAGAGGGGTTTTTGTAGGTGGTTCCTGAAGAAATGATCCATTCTCTAGTGGAATGGAAGGTGGAAACAAATACAGAGTATGCAGGTCCAAGCTTAGCAAGAATGCAATAGATGAGGCTACCATCTTCCTTTTTGACCTTACAACCTTCTAAAAGAAGTCTAAGGGTCTTGAATTTGGACAAAAAATCTTCAATAGAAGAGAAATTATTGGGGTCCAAAGTAAGCAACTTATTTTCAAGCTGGTGAGCCCTGATTTGATTTCGAATGCTAGAGACAGTATTTAGCTTTTCCAGGGCTTCATGAGGGGTGTCAATGTCAAGGATATGAAATCGAAGATCTTGAGCAATGGACATTTCTTTCAACCCTCGTGCTTGATCTTGTTTATTTTCCCATTTAGCGACTTTATCATCATCGGAAGGTTTAGTTTCTTGTCCCGTGGCTATTCTATAAAGCCCTTTACTTCTAAGTATATCTACCTTGTGAGGTAGCCATTGGAAATAATTGGTGTTGTTAAGAATAATTGGGCATGCACTTTCCATTTTTTAAAAACATTGAAGCTGAAACTAACTGCTCCAATGGAAAGATCTCGAAAAATTAGCCTGATTAAAAAAAAACGGCTCGAAAAACAGCTTCCGGATGAAGAAGTTATGCCTTTTTAAAAAAACTGAGATGTAGATGCCGAATAGTTACGGGAACGGTTTGAAATTTGATGATGAAGTTCAACTTTTAAAAAAAATCTCGTAGATAAATCAAAAACCAAAGGTCATCGCTCACAAACAGATCACAAATCAGTACACCAGTATAATCACGTGGTTAAAACCCTCAAAGAGGGAAACAGTCCACGCCCTGAGCCAACGCGGCCACTTCAGGGAATTTATTAATATAAAAGAAAAGTTACATATGTTTCTCTCATAAACGGTTACTAGACAAATGACCCTCCATGCTCTTTAAATAGAGATCATGGACCAATCAGGTGTTAAGCCACGGATCAAGTGTCGTTAATACCGAGGTGAGAGATAACCATCAGATCACTACAAATCGTGACCGTCGGATTATAAGTTACAAATGTACATGGTAAAGAAACACACTTTACCTAACTCTACACTAGACTAAGTTATTCTTAACTATTTCCTATATGTCGGAATATCCTAACAATGGGCACGTTTTTCAAGGTCCGTACAGCAACAAGGAGGCACAAATTTCAAGGATGAGAAGCAGCAGTGGGCAACATGCATTTTGAGGCTGAGTTGGCACAATTTTCGAGGTTGAAAGAGGCTGTTGTGATTTTCGTATAGTCCGTACAACAGTACGAAATTTCTGGCACAATTTTCGAGGACGACGTACAACATTAAATGCTATTATCTCCTGCTGTAATAAATTTCTGTTATTACTGTTTTGTTGATTTGGCATGTTTTTCAAGGTGGAGGCAAGCACGGAAAACGAGACAAGTCTGTACATTTGTTTGCTGGATTTTTTTCTGTATATTTCACTTCTTTGTAAAAGCATTTTCCATAAATAAAAAAGAGTTTTCGAATTGGTTTTCCCCAAGAGTTGTAGGGGGATTTTCTAGGGTCATGTTGACAAAAAATCAGCGTGTCATTTTCTGTGTGTGTGGCTGATATATTTTGAGTTTTTATTTTTACATTTTTCAGCACTTTGAAATTTCCAGAATTTGTGTTTTCAGAAATATTTATTATTTCCAGCTTGTTGAATGTATGGTTATGGGAATGGGCATTTAACTGCATGGGAGTAATAAGGAGAAACTGATAACCGGGGTTGGGCTAAAATTTGTACATGGTATCGGAGCCAGTTTGCTGAAAAGTGCAGTTTGGGATAGCAAAGGAAAAAAATTATAGCAAGGTGATTTTACACAGAAAACTGAACCTTTACCACAACAGTGAAATTTTCAGTTTGTTAAGACATCAAACATGTCTTTGGGCTTGAGGGTGAAGGATAGGTTGGATGGGCATAGCAACTACAGTACGTGGAAGGAAAGAATGCAGAGCATCTTTGAGGAGGCAGAGGTCTGGGGTATAATGGTGCATACCCAACAACACCCTGTAAATGTGCCTACTGATGCTGTTCAGTTGGCTGATTTTAACAAGAAAAATAACAAGGGTAAGAGACTGATTTTGGATGGTATTAAAGACCATTGCATTCCTCATGTGAGAGGAAAGAGACTTGCTCATGAGATGTGGACAACCTTGACCAATGTCTACCAGAGCACCAATGAAAACAAAAAAATGGTCCTAAGGGAGAAGCTGAAGGCCATTAAGATGGCAAAGACTGATAGTGTTACTGCATACCTCACAAAGATCACTAATGTGAGAGATGAGTTGGCAGCGGTTGGAGAGGTCATTCCACCCACTGAGTTGGTGCGGATTACAGTGAATGGCCTTCCCAGTACATGGCTGAACTTTGCTGATGGGATTGTTGCACAAGAGACCCTTCCCACTTGGGAAAGGTTGTGGGATGATTGCATACAGTATGAAATCAGAAAGAACCAGCTTGGGGTAGCCAAACCAGTTGAAGAGGATGACAATGTAGCACTGTTAGCAGGAGGCATGAAAGGCAAAGGAAAGAAGCAAGTTTCCATAAATGGTGGTGGGGGCAAAGGCAAAGGTAAAGGTAAACAGGTGAACACGCAGAAGGACTATTCCAAGGTGAAGTGTTGGAATTGTCAGAAGATGGGACACTATGCAGTTGTGTGTCTGGAGAAGAAGAAGGGAAAGGACAAGATCATGGCAGCATCAACAGAGATAGAGGACTTTTTGGAGAGCTTTGACCGAGATTTTGGGTTCATTGCTTGTGAGTCCACTAGTGCAGGATCACCTGCCACGGAGGTTGAGAGGGAGTGTGCATTTCCCTCCACTATCAGAGCATCTTCAGGTATGTGATATGTTGACGGTGGGGCTTCACGTCATATGACAGAAGTCCGTGAGTACTTTTCAGAGCTTTCAGAGAGTGGCACTGATCTAGAGGTAGTACCCGGAGACGACAACATTGTTAGAGCAGTTGGTGTGGGGATATTGACATTTGATAGGGAACCCAAACCTTCCTTGAAAGTGTAGGATGTTCTATATGTGCCAGGGATGAGGAAGAACCTTATATCTGTCTCGGCTTGTCTTAGGGCCAGTGTAGTGTTTCAGTAGAGGACAAGTGCTTATATATCCCAAGGGCGCTCCAGCTGAGTCAACTAGAGTGATTGGTGTATGCCATGCAAAGGTGTACAAGTTTGCGTTTCATCCCCTTTTGGCATTGAGCAGTAGTACCGGCAGCAGAGCTAGCAGTTCAGAGCTGTGTGAGATTTGGCACCACAGGATGGGGCACATGTATCATGGGGCCTTGAGGACATTGTGGGAGATCACTACAGGTGTGCCAGATTTCAGTTCCGATTACCTAGATACATGCAGAGGATGTGCTATGGGGAAGTTTGCCAAATCCCCTTTTCTCAGCAGTGACAGCAGATCGACTGGGATTCTTGATTTAATTCATACCGATGTGAGCGGTCGGATGTCTCATGTTTCCTTGAGTGGATATGAGTACTATGTGCTATTCATTGATGATCACTCCAGGAAGACCTAGATTTATTTCTTGAAGACCAAGAGTGAGGTCTTCAAGCGGTTTCAGGAGTTCAGAGCTCTTGTGGAGACTCAGACAGGTCAGAAGATAAAGTCCCTCAGGTCAGACAATGTAGGGGAGTACACCCTTGGTGAGTTTGTTGATTATTGTGCGAAGGCAGGCATTAGGAGGGAGTTCACAGTTCCTTACAACACCCAGCAGAACGGGGTTGCAGAGAGGAAGAATAGACCCATTGTTGGGGCTGCCAAAGCCATGCTACATGATCAGGGGTTACCATTGTTTTTGTGGGCAGAGGCCTGCAACATTGCTGTGTATTTGCAGAACAGGAGTCCACATCGTGCCTTGGGGCATGTGACTCCGGAGGAGGCTTTTTCTGAGAAGAAGCCTGATGTTGGTCACTTCCGTATCTTTGGGTGTATTGCATACTCCTATGTACCCAAGGAGAAGAGGACCAAACTAGAGCCCACCACAGAGTAGGGTATTTTTGTGGGCTACAGTGAGACCTCAAAAGCCTTTCGGATTTATATTCTTGCACAGAGGAGAGTTGTTGTCAGGCGGGATTTGAAGTTCGAGGTGGACAAGGCTTTCAGGAGGTCACGGGAGTTAGAGTATCTGGATCGGCCAAACCCTCAGGAGCAGCTGAGTCAGTCACAGGGATCTGGTGGGCAGGGATCAGGAGTTACATCGATTATCGTGTCAGATCCATCAGTGAGCAGTGGCTCACAGTGTTAGAGGGGTGGTGCTTCGAGCAGCGTGTAGAGCAGTTCACTAGGTAGTCCACTGATAGAGAGTTCACATGGTACTTCAGCATCTACAGGTTCAGGTTTAGGCAGGAGGACAACAGATAGACATTCAAGAGTTCAGGCTTCTGATGAGGATTGAGGAGTTTCATTCTCTGGTGGGAGAAGTGTGCTCAGGGAAGAGGAAGCCCAAGTGGCTTCAGGACACCTTGAGAGAGGCCACATCTATTGCTGGGCCGAAGAGATCGGTCAAAGAGAGCAGACCACCTGAGAGGTTCTGTAGCGATATGGCAAATGGTTGCCAACATCGTTGACTCTGAGCCTTCTAGCTATGAGGAGGCAGCTAGCCAGCAGGTCTGGAGAGAGGCCATGCAGGAGGAGTATTCTTCTATCATGAAGAATGATGTCTGGGAGGTGGTGTCGAGGCCTGAGGGCAAATCCGTGGTTACTTCCAGATGGTTTTACAAGGTAAAGCAAGCTGCAGATGGCAGCATCGAGAAGTTCAAGGCTAGATTTGTGGCTAGAGGGTTCTCCCAGGTAGAGGGAGTTGATTATGAGGAGACCTTCGCTCCCGTGGCTCGATATACTTCCATTCGCTCCATTATATCGATAACAACAGAGATGGGTTGGAAGATCCACCAGATGGATGTGAAGACTGCATTTCTCAATGGCTTCATACAGGTGGAGGTGTATATTGAGCAACCATAGGGCTTTGAGGTGCATGGGAAGGAGTCCCATGTATGCAGACTGAAGAAGGCACTTTATGGTTTGAAGCAAGCTCCTAGAGCTTGGTACTCTAGGATTGATACGTACTTGCAAGAGATGGGTTTCACAAAGAGTGATGCAGATCCAAACCTATACTTTATTGTGACAGGTGAGGAGCCTCTCATTCTGGTGCTGTATGTGGATGACTTGGTGATTACGGGTGCAGAGAGACTTATAGAGGGCTGCAAGAGAGATATTTCCTTGGAGTTCGAGATGAAGGACATTGGCTTGATGCATTACTTTTTGGGTTTGGAGGTGTGGCAGGAGGAGGGTCATTTCTTCTTGGGACAGGGGAAGTATTTTGTGGACATCCTTAGCAGATTCCACATGGAGGATTGTAGACCCATGTTGACACCTATGATCACTACTAGAAGAAGCTTCACGCTTCAGATTTTGAGTTGGTGGATCCCACATTGTATAGACCGCTGATTGGTTCCTTGATGTATTTGGTCAACACTAGACCAGATATATGTTTTGTAGTCAACACGATGAGTCAGTTCATGTGTGAGCCCAGGAGAGTGCACTGGGTTGCTGCAAAACACATTTTGCGATACTTGCAGGGGACAGTGGATTATGGTCTGGATTATAGACAGGGAGATGGAGTGAGATTGATAGGGTACACTGATTCTGATTGGGCAGGTTGTGCTTCTGATAGGAAGAGCATTTCAGGGTGTTGTTTTGGGTTGGGTTCGACAATTGTGTCGTGGTTCAGCCGAAAACAACAGTCAGTAGCATTGAGTTCAGCGGAAGCAGAGTACATGGTAGCCAGTCTAGCTAGTTGTGAGGCCATATGGCTTTGCAAGATGTTGTTTGGCTTATTTGGTCAACCGTTGAGACCTTCAGTGATTTACTGTGATAATCAGATTTGCATTAAACTCACAGAGAATCCAGTATTTCATGACAGGTCAAAGCATATCGTGATCAGATATCATTTCATCAGAGACTATGTTCAGAAGGGAGCTGTGAAGCTTGAGTATATTCCCACAGATGAGCAGGTAGCAGATGTATTCACCAAAGCCTTACCACGCGGCAAGCATGTCTACTTCAGAGACAAGATGGGTGTGGTGAGGAACACTTTCCTTGGTAAGAGGGAGTGTTGAAGTTTGGGTACTAGAGGACAAGTGGTTCCCTAAGGCTTTGATCTTTGGCCTAGGGAAAAGTGTCCAAAAGAATTAAACTTTTTCTCCTAAAGTGACTTTATAAGTGGTAAAGTCACATCTAATTTAAAAGTGACTTTAAGTGATAAAGTTACCAAGTCTAATTTTAAAGTGACTTTAATAAAGTCAATGTGAAATTAGAAAGTGAAAAGTGACTTCGAAAATAAATGACTAAGAGGGTCTTTATTAAAGTGGGGTGGATTAAAAAATAAAAAGTGAGATTCAAATGCGCATTTAATCTCAGCCCTAGATCTAAAGATATCTCAGCCATTGGATTTAGGATTCCCCAAAAGTTGCTTAGGGTTAGGTTAAAGGAGGAAAAGAGGGAAAAGATCATTCATTATTTCATGAGCAGATTGAGAGAAGGAGGAGAAGAGAGTTGGAGAAATTTCTGGGCTTGAGAAAGTGAAGGAGAGGAGCATTCAACAAATCCGTACAGTGGAGAGAGGCTGCACACATTTCGAGGTAGCAGTCCGTATAACAATAAATCATCACAGTTTTGGAGGCATATTTTCGTACAACAGTAGTGGGCAACACACATTCCGACGCTGAGTTGGCACGGTTTTCGAGGCTGAAAGAGACTGCTGTGATTTCTGTACAGTCCGTACAACAGTACGGAATTTTTGGCACGGTTTTCGAGGACATACAACATTAAATGTTGTTATCTCTTGCTGTAATAAATTTATGTTATTACTGTTTTGCTGATTTGGCACATTTTTCAAGGTGGAGGCAAGCACAGAAAACGAGATAAGTCTGTACATTGTTTGTTGGAATTTTTTCTGGATATTTCACTTCTTTGTAAAAGCATTTTCCAGAAATAAAAAAGAGCTGTCGAATTGGTTTTCCCCAAGAGTTGTAGGGGGTTTTTCCAGGGTCATGTTGACCAAAAATCAGCGTGTCATTTTTTGTGTGTGGATGATATATTTTCTGAGTTCTTGTTTCTGCATTTTCCAGCACTTTGAAATTTCCAGGATTTGTGTTTTCAGAAACATTTATTATTTCCAGCTTGCTGAATGTATGGTTATGGGAATGGGCATTTAACCACATGGGAGTAATAAGGAGAAACTGATAACCGGGGTTGGGCTAAAATTTCTACATGGGGTGCATTTGTAACCTTTTTCAAGAAGAAAGATGGCTCCTTGCAATTATGTATAGACTATTGAGATTTAAATTGAGCTACAGTAAAGAATAGGTATCCAATGCCTCGAATTGATGACCTTTTTGACCAAATGAAAGGAGCTATAGTCTTTTCAAAGATCGATCTACGATCAGGTTATCATTAACTAAGGATTAAAGAAAGTGATGTTTCTAAGACTGCATTCCGAACTCGTTTTGAGTATTATGAATTCATTGTGGTACCATTTGGGTTGGCTAATGCTCCAGCAATACTCATGAACCTTATGAACAATGTTTTCTGCAAATATCTCGATCAATTTGTACAAGTGTTCTTAGATGATATTCTCATCTATTCTAAGAATGAGAAAGAACATGAAAAACACCTACGGAAAGTATTATCTTGCCTTAGGGAACACCAATTATATGGAAAGTTATCCAAGTGTTCTTTCTTTCAAAAAGCGATTCATTATGTAATATTCCGAATAGGAAATAGACAACAATATAAAGCAACATAAACAAATAACTACAACAAATAGAGAGACATCATAAAAACACTGCAAATATGGAGAAATGCTGAGCGATTTTATTATAATCTGAAAGATAACAATGGATACAAAGGTGATCAGAATGATGGCACCTTGGCTTGCTCAAGGCAAGCTGGAAATACTCTCAGAATCTCCCACTGAGTGGCTACTCTCTCTATGACTGCATAACTCCTGAAACTGTTGCTACTGTTGGAATAGAGCTGCTCTTTGGGGATGTTCCCCTGCTCAGAAAAATATGAAACTCGGAATATAAGTTCTTCTCCAATAACCCAGAAAACCCAGGAAGGAATCCCGGAATTGCTGACCCCGGAATTTGACCTCCCTTGGAAAATCACACTCCAGGTGAGTACAGTGGCCCTGAACTAATAGGCTGCAAATGATGGCCTCCTCCTACTGCAGAAGATGATTTGTGAAGCGTTGATCCCTTCACAATACTCCTGGGCTGAAATCCCTGATCTCCCTTCTCTCCTGGTGCTGCCTCCTTTCAAGACTGCGTAATCCCCAAGTGTGACTGCGTGCTCCTGGCTGAAGAGTGCTGAGTGCTATGCCCTGAAAAACAATGGTGGATCTCCTCACCTAAGCAAGTACTTGAAGTCCCTCGAGGCTGAGGTTGGGATTTCCGCTCGGAGACACCCGTGTGCTGAACAACACTTGCAGACTTCGTTAAACAACAAAAACGTGCTCAATGTCTAAAGATAGAAAATCAGAAAATGCATAATAGAATGACTGAATGGTGAGCCTCCTCTCCCTTTTATGCTTGAGAGCCTAGCTCTCCCTTGGGCTCCACTCAACTGTGCTACCCCTCCTTGGCCACGCTGTCTCTGCCACTGCACTGCCTGGCCCACGCTGCCCCTTTCCCTGCGCTGTCACTTGGCCCTCTTGGGCCCCACGCTGCCAGCTAAATTTGCCTAAGTGACTTTAAGGAATTATTATCTTCTAAGTGTGGGTTATGGGTCCCATCACCCCCTTTATTAACTGACTACATTAGGAAGGCAAAATCTGAGCAAAATTAATATTGCCAATTAGCTGCTACTAATTGGGAATATTGCACATTACTTGGGCCATATTATATTTGGTGAAGGAATCTCTGTAGATCCTGAAAAGGTGGAAGCAATCATGGAATGGCCGATACCTAAGAATGCACAAGAAATGCGAAGTTTTATGGGTTTAGCAGGTTACTATCGAAGGTTTGTAGAAGGATTCTCCAAAATTGCAAAGCCTATCACAACCCTCCAGCGTAAAGGCGTTAGGTATGAATGGACTGAGGAATGTCATAAAACATTCTCCGAACTTAAAAGATTATTGACTAGTGCACCAATTTTACAAGTACCTGATATGGACAAAGATTTTACTGTGTGTATAGATGCATCTAAACAAGGATTAGGTGCAGTATTAATGCAGGATATAGGCGTAATAGCATATGTTTCAAGAAAATTGAAGCCTCATGAAGAACTTTATGCTATGCATGATTTAGAGTTAGCGGCTGTGGTACTAGCTTTAAAGATATGGAGACATTACTTGTTAGGGAGAAACTTTATACTCAAAAGCGACCATCAAAGTCTACAATATTTGTTCACCCAAAGAGACTTGAATGCTAGACAAAGACGATGGAGTGAATTCTTAAGTGAATATGATTTTGGAATTTCATATATAAAAGGGAAAGAGAATGTAGTAGCAGATGCTTTAAGTAGAAGACCACGAATATTTTCCCTCATACCGATCAAGGTAGACTTAAGAAAACAAGTACTAGAACATTTTGTAAGAAATAGTTGGTACTTAAAAGTAAGGTATGGACTTGATTGTAAGCATTCAAAGGAATCTAAGTTTGAAGGATATGATTTGGAAGATGACAAAATTTTACGATTTCACGGAAGGATGGATAAACCAGATAGTGGAGATCTCCAAAACACCATCTTGAAGGAAGCCCACAGGGCAGTGTATTGTGCATATCTAGGAGTAAAGAAAATGTATGCTGATACAAAGAAACTCTTCTTCTGGACAAGCATGAAAAACAACATTGTGTAGTTCGTTGCTAATTGCCTTGAATGTCAGCAAGTAAAGACTGACCATTGTCACCCAGCATGTCTCTTACAACCTCATGACATTCCTATGACCAAATGGGAAATAATTTCTATGGATTTTATCGTTGACCTACCACTTACACCACAAAAGCATAATGCCATTTTGGTTGTGGTGGATAAATTAACGAAAATAGCCCATTTTATTCCTGTAAGAGATACTTACGAAGTTGCTGATGTAGCTCGGGTATTCATAAATGAAATTATTAGATTTCATGGAGTCCCTAAGAAAATCATATCAGATAGAGACCCACGATTCGCGTCAAAGTTTTGGACTTGCATGCAATCAACCCTTGGAACTCAATTAAATTTAAGTACAACTTATCATCCTGAGACCGACGGACAAACAGAAAGAGTAAACCAAGTACTGGAAGATATGTTAAGAATGTATATTATGGACCAACAATCGCATTGGGAAAAATATTTACCCTTGGTTGAATTTGCATACAATAATAGTTTTCACAGTTCAATCGAGATGCCGCCATTTGAAGCATTATACAGAAGACCTTGCAGAACACCGTTGAGTTGGGAAAGGTTAGAAGACTGGATAATAGTGGGACCAAAATTAATCCAAGGGATGGAGGAACAAGTAAAACAAACAAGGCAATGATTGAAAGAGGCACAAGATAGACAAAAAAGTTATGCTAATGCTCACAGGACAGATAGAAACTATCAAGTAGGAGATCAGGTTTTCGTTCGCATAAGGCCAAATAGAAGCACCATACGGTTTGGGAAAGGGACAAAATTATCACCTCGATTTATTGGACCGTTCAAAGTCCTGGAAAAAGTTGGACCTGTCGCCTATCGTCTTGCACTGCCACCCCAATTGCACAAAATTCATAATGTATTTCATGTATCTGTCTTACGACATTATGTACCTGATAAATCTCATAACCTTCAATGGAAGAATTGCAGGTATTGGACGAGGGAACAATTACAGTCGAACCATTATGTATACTGGAACGTAGGGTTTGACAACTCGGGAATCGACTGGTAGACCAAGTTAAAGTCCAGTGGGACAAGTATAGTCCTGGATCGGCTACTTGGGAAGATACATAGGTCATATGTCAAAAATACCCCAACTTATGCTAATTTTGACGAACTGAAAATTCTATTTTGTATATAACTACTCTATTGTGGATGCTTAAAACTATCATTTTGAAATCTCACATGTAAAGACGAATTTTATTTTGCTGGTACATGGATACCCATAAAAATATGATGTCTGCTTAATTCTATTGATATATGATATATGTTATTTGCTTAACTTAGTTAGTACATGAATACCAATATGAAATATTCTAACATTGTTGGAATATGAATATCAACATGAATTTTAATATTTGATTAACCTTGCTACGAAATATAAATCATACATTAGATTATAGATGAAGATTTTATAAATTGTTTCATTTTTATATATTGATATGATTATTGAGACAGAAATAAAAGAATAGTTACATTATGATATAAAAGTTAACTTGTTTATTTATAGACTGGATATGAACAAGTATGTTATACTATGGATAACAATATGTATGAGTTATACAAGAATTGTTATTTAAAGACAAGTTGATTTGAATATATTGATAAATATGTTATAATGTGTGGACAAGTGTTTACATTGCAGATAACATCGTTACCAAACCAATCTCATGATGACATAATTCCAAGAACAATTGAGACTCAATGAGATTCCATGATAGGGTGTTAACCCTAGTCCTACTAGGAGGGGTGGAGGTATTGCCCATCGCTTATCTTCCAAAACCTGGAGTCATGAGAGGTCTGTGCGAGTCACGCTCCCCTAGACGTGTGATGATGACTGCCAGATGCCTACTGGGAAATCAGGTTGATATAATCGACGCTGACACCCTTAAGGTTTATGAATGGCTAGTAAAACTGATGCCATAGCATATTCCTATAGAGGAGGGATAAGATGGGAGCGAAAGAGATTAGGAAGGATAGGATGATTCTAGATTATCTTGGAAACTTGGCTGAGACAGAGCATAACAATTAAATTATAAATACATAAATATTCAAACATAAATTCAATCTTGAAATACAATCCTTATATAATCACTCTAATTATTAAAGCAATTACTAAATATGTTATATGAATTCTAACTTCGGGACGAAGTTTTCTGAAGAGAGGAAGTATGTAATGACCCATTTCGAATTCCATATAGAATTTGATTATTAGCATGCATATGATAGCTACATATGCATGCAACGCATGTACTGCATTAATATACCTACTAGTCTATAACTGAATATGTTCAAGTACAAGATAATGAATTGATTTGTGATATAAAGTTTAAACACCTAAATTCACCAAAGTAAGATAAATGCCGAACGAGAGACTTAATATGCATACCACCGTTATAGTGCATAATCAACACCTTATTTAATGACAAAATGGATATAAGAGATTAAGAACTAAATTGAATTTATTATAGATTTAAACTCATTAATTAAATATTAAATAAATAATAATTAAATTAAAATTATTATTAAATATAAAATTTAAACATAAAATTTAAGTTAATTATAAAATAAAGGTAAAGTAAATAAATTACAAAGTTCATTTAAAACTTAAATTCAAACTAAAAAATTTGGGGAGAAATTTTATGATTAAATAAGTTCAAAGGAAAACCACCTTTTAAAGCGGTGGAGAAGACAAATGGACAGACAGGTATCCACGTGCCGCAGGGCAAGGGAGACAGCCGGTAAACAAATGAGACGGTGGAAGAACAAAAGGGTATAAGAGGAAGGTAAAACAGGGATGAAAGGGGGGATAAAAATACAGAGTTTTGATTACACAGAAGGGAGATTTGTAGGAGGAAAGAAAAGAGGTGGATTGTTAAAATCTGTTCTTGGATAAGTCTTTTTTGTTCTTGGAATTCTGGGCATGGGGGCCAGAAGAGATATCTTCTGGATTTGAGGATTGTACCGGAAATCCTAGATTGGCTGGGAGGCAAAGATTGGTTTGGTAACCAAGCCAGCTACACCATCCCGCAGGAAAGCCACAACCCAACACATTTTAATTGCGCCACACAGGTATTCTTTTGTAATTTAGTAATTTTCTTCTGTCTGCTGTCTGTAATTTAATTTCTTTCTGTCTACTGTAAATGGTTAATAAAGTTTCAAATTTTATTTCAAACTGCTATAAAACTACCTTCTGGTCTAAACTATCGACCGATGTCTCTACAAAACCCCAGTTGCATCAAGTATCTGTCAAACCAATCTCATCTATATTCATCAAGACATTCCTTGACAATTGTTGAAAAGTGTAACTAGGTCGGTCTTCATATTGACTGTGTAATTATGTGTTTTATGTAAAGAAGAAGACAAAGATAATAAAATGTATTTTTGGTTGTACTTGCTTCATGGGTTTCATGAGAAAGATTTTATTATAGACTTCTTCTTGATGTCTATTAGAGTTGTCTTCTAGTTACATTTGTAATAAGTGTCTAGAAAATGAAGAGTCTAGTCATCAATATATGCTCTAGACCTTGTCATGAACCTTGTCACATATCCTTGAAGAAAATGGCTCCAGAATGATGCTCAATCAACCCTCAAAACAACCTCCTTAATGCTGGAAGATCAGCCCTACAAGTCGGCTTGAAATTGCTGGAAAAGTCGGCTCAATAATATGTCACATCAGTTCAATGATAGGTCGGCTAATTATAGGTTCGAACAACTATAAATAGCGCAGAAATCTGCGCAGAAATTACAGAAGTGAACTTCAGAGAGTCTGTGATTAAGTGAAGACTTCAGGATAGGAACAAGTGTGAATTAAGGACAGAAAATGCGGATAACACTGAAGCAGAAAATGCGGATTAGTGCGGAAGTGCAGGTGCAGGTGCAATGCGGGAGTGCAGATGCAGTGCGGAAGTGCAGGTGCAGTGTGGAAATATTCTGTGATTTTATGCGAGCTACGGACTGTGTTAAATTGTGGATTAAGGTGTTGAATGAAGACTGTATTAAGGTGCGGAATAAGTCTGTGTTAAGGTGCATTGAAGTATGAGATAAATCAATGTGTTAAGGTGCAGTGAATATATGACTTTGTTAAAGGACTGCTAATAAGTGAAAAAGGGGCTGTATTAAGTAAGGGTTGTGTTAAGCTGAGGTCTTCTCATTGAAGAAAATAAGACAAGGATATATTCAACAAAGTTAAGTGAAGGTACAAAAGAAGAAGAATACAAGTAGAGGCTGAGATCTCTAGTTCTGGTGCAAAAACGTGCAAGACAGTGCAGGACGGTGCAGAAGAGAAGGATCAATTAGTGACAAGGTCTTGGAGGCATACAAAGGTCAAGGGTCTGTGTCATGGTCATGGTACTTGTCATCTGAAAGTCTATAAGAAGAATTTCTCGTGGGTTTTCCTCTCCAAGAGGGAGAGGTTTTGGCCCTGGCTTGAAGAGCCTAAATTTGTGTCTCTTGTGTTTTTGATAATTGACTTGATGAAAGATATAATAAGCTAAGAAGAAAAGACATAAGTGAAATAAGTAAGCTCCCAAGTAATTATCAAGTAGAGAATTTGAATTAATCACCAGCCCTACAAATTCTCAACATGGTATTAGAGCTAAGGTGCTAAAGACAAAGGGCTATTTGACAAGAAGACACTCAAGGATCAAAATTCAGTTTTCTAGAAAGCATCAAAGCAAAAGTCAAAGACTACATTGAAAAGTCAAATCAGTTTGCAAGGAAATCCTCAAGCCATCTCAAGAAGACTTTCAACCTTAGTCAAAGAATCCACACATCAAGGAGGTAATCTTTGACATCAAAGATTCTTGATATTGAAGACATTGTTGGAAGAGACATCATTAAGCAACACCCAACACTATTGAAGACATCTTCATTTTGAAGTAATCCTTGATCATCAATGATCGAAGATCAGCTACTTTGAAATCAATCTAAGAGGGAGTTCCTGCCATCATCTTCAACAAGGAAACTGATAGAAGAAGAAAAGCATCTACTAAAGTAAGTATCTTTTTGACTTCATATATATCTATCAAAATGTCTTCTTTGCAAAGAATGCAACAAACTGGTTAGGGTTTCAAACTTTCCTGCATGGAAGACAAGGACAATGAAGTCATGCCAAATATACGAAGGGAGATATAAGAGCCCAAAGGATTCTTACAGAATCCATAAAAGACTCTCTCATCTCCGATTTATCAAATCTAGAATCATCAAAAGGAATATATGATAAATTGGTGGAGCTATTCTCTGTGAGTACTGCAAGAAAAACAGTTTCTCTGAGATCCACTACAGGAACTGGGAGAAGTAATGTCTGACACTAAGATGACTACAGTGGTGCTGAATGCTTTGCCAGAAGAATGGGGAAACTTCACTTCAGGTTTATACGGGAAGAAAGAAGCCACACCATTCCACGATTTATGGTCTCTATGTAAAATGGAGGAAACAAGATTGAAAGCCAAAGTTGTTATAGGATTAAGTGAAGGGAATCAAGCCATTGCAGCCATGTCCAGGAAGAAAGGAAGATTAGGTAAGTTTGGTCCTCAGAATAGAAGAAGAAATATGGACAAAGCATGATGCTTTGGATGTGATGAACTTGGGCATTATAAAAGAAATTGTCCTTAATCTGAAAAGGACAAGAAAAATATGGAAGAAGCCCATGTCTCAGAAATGAGGGAAGAACTTGATGCAAAGAAATCTAAGAAAGAAAAAGCGATGGATCTCCACCATGATTGAGATCATCTTCTCCTTTAAGTGTTTTCTGTTGGTTGTATGATAGGAAGCATTGTAGCATCCTGATCGAAGCATGGTAGGAGCTCCTGGTGAAACAGCTCCGGGAAAACCTCTCTGATAACATTACTAATGGCAGGTAGTCATCAAGATCAAGGGTCATCATGGAAACATAATTCTGGGATGTGATGGCATACTGATGGAGCAAGTCAAGGGAATGAAGCTCTTCATTCTAGAAAAAGTGCTATAGGATGACTCGAGGAAAAAGGTATGAGGTATGTATATAGTTATATGTTGACACTGGATGTTGTGAAGTCATGTCATATGGTTGCATGAAATAGACTTTTGTATTTAGAAGTATGATTTATGGAGGAGTATCTTTCGGTGCACCGACAGATGAAATCAACATAATATATCCTCATGGAATATGAGGTGGTTGTATATGAACGAGGAACTGGAAAATTTGTAAGTTCCTGGGAATGAAGAATGTGCAGAAAGGAAGAGATCGTGAAATGCAACCATGTCAAGAGGCAGTTATCAATCGGAAGCCAAGAAGATGTGACTAGGAGATCTCCTGGGAGGATATGTAGACTCAAACATAAGTCTGGTAAAGAAGAAGACCCTTGACAAAAAATATCACTAGGAGATGTGTCAATCTATATAAAGGATGCCGATGCCTACAGGAAGATGTCATGGTGAAAGATCATCATTGAGGTAAATTTTGTTTTAAAAGTTCATATGTATATGTTTATGTGGATCAATTTGTGCAGGGCTGCTAATCATGAGAAAGGATGTACGATCCTTGGAGATGATTCGAAGGAAAGCATCATGGCATAACAGTGGACTAGATGAGAAAGACTGATGAATCACTTTTTGATAGTGGACATGACTCGTGAGTTGTGACTGAAAGTGATGGATGATCTGTGCCCTATGAAGCCAAAAGTTGAAGATTCATCAATATCGAAATCCATGACATCGAGGGGAGGAATTCTTCATGAGTAGCTGGATTGCTGCTGCAGGACCCTAGTTGATAGGGAGCTTGGTGGTAAGTTTCTTGCTTGGAAAAAACTTGAAGTATGTCCTTCCTGTGTTGAGAGGGAGTGACGTATGTGATTCTCTATTACATGTGTCATGCACTAGACCAGGACTAACAGCTGTAAGTCTTAGTGAAGGCCATGTGAAGAGAATGGATAGACACATCATTCTGGTCTTCACGTGGAAGACAGAATGGAGGATTGGGTAATCATCCGGCATTTGATACTCTTTGAGAATGAGATAAGGCATTCAAGATAAGAGTAGTCGAGGACCGATATTCTTTGAGGGTTGGCTACCCAAGAGAAGAATACTCCAAGAAGGTCATATTCTGGGTATGTACCTTGCAGAGACACTGACTATGGTGTTTATTAGTCATGTGTCTCGCCAGCAATGTAGCCCATTGTCTTGTTGAGAGATGGGGCTGTTAGTCAAGGCCTTGCACTAGGACAATGCTGGTTGATATCATGCTATACAGATGCGATTACCAATCTGATTCTTCTTATGAGATTCTTTAGTTTGAAAGTGACCATGTACCTGTATGAATACCTCCCTAGTTAAGAGGGAGTGTGAAAAGTGTAACTAGGTCGGTCTTCATATTGACTGTTTTATTATGTGTTTTATGTAAAGAAGAAGACAAAGATAATAAAATGTATTTTTGGTTGTACTTGCTTCATGGGTTTCATGAGTAAGATTTTATTATAGACTTCTTCTTGATGTCTATTAGGGTTGTCTTCTAGTTACATTTGTAATTAAGTGTCTAGTAAATGAAGAGTCTAGTCATCAATATATGCTCCAGACCTTGTCATGAACCTTGTCACATATCCTTGAAGAAAATGGCTCGAGAATGATGCTCAAGCAACCCTCAAGACAACCTCCTTAACGCTGGAAGATCAACCCTACAAGTCGGCTTGAAATTGTTGGAAAGGTCGACACAATAATATGTCACATCAATTCAATGATAGGTCGGCTAATTATAGGCTCGAACAACTATAAATAGCCCAGAAATCTGCGTAGAAATTACAGAAGTGAACTTCGGACAGTCTGTGATTAAGTGAAGAATTCAGGATAGGAACAAGTGTGAGTTCAGGACAGAAAATGCAGATAAAACTGAAGCAAAAAATGCGGATTAGTGCAAAAGTGTAGGTGCAGGTGTAGTGCGGAAGTGCAGGTGCAGGTGCAGTGCGGAAATATTCTGTGATTTTATACGAGCTACAGGACTGTGTTAAAGTGTGGATTAAGGTGCTAATGAAGACTGTATTAAGGTGCGAAATAAGTCTGTGTTAAGGTGCATTGAAGTATGAGATAAATCACTGTGTTAAGGTGTAGTGAATATATGACTGTGTTAAAGGACTGCTAATAAGTGAAAAAGGGGACTGTATTAAGTAAGGGCTGTGTTAAGCTGAGGTCTGCTAATTGAAGAAAATAAGACAAGGATATAGTCAACAAAGTTAAGTGAAGGTACAAAGGAAGAAGAATACAAGTAGAGACTGAGATCTCTAGTTCTGGTGCAAAAAGGTGCTAGACAGTGCAGGACGGTGCAGAAGAGAAGGATCAATTAGTGACAAGGTCTTGGAGGCATACAAAGGTCAAGGGTCTGTGTCATGGTCATGGTATTTATCATCTGAAAGTCTATAAGAAGAATTTCTCGTGGGTTTTCCTCTCCAAGAGGGAGAGGTTTTGGCCCTGGCTTGAAGAGCCTAAATTTGTGTCTCTTGTGTTTTTGATAATTGACTTGATGAAAGATATAATAAGCTAAGAAGAAAAGACATAAGTGAAATAAGTAAGCTCACAAGTAATTATCAAGTAGAGAATTTGAATTAATCACCAGCTGTACAAATTCTCAACAACAATTAGTAGCCAAACAATTCTCATAAATACAAAACCTTCTCTGCAACAAATGTTTAGTCGAACACCAAACCCTAGCAACATGCTCCTCCTCAACTTAACAACACATTTTCATCATACCCACGAACAAGGAACAATGCATTAGCAACATTCGCATACCCTAACAATATACTCACATTACGAGTTCCCCAGGCAAATGATTCATCAATTCTATTTCTCTTAGGTCTGTTGACACTGCCAACCACAATTACTATAATAAGATTTGTCATTGAATTCTGATATCAATGCTTCTTCCTGTTTTGAACTTGGGTCAATATTGGCTTTTGGAAACTCATAAAACAAATAATAGATTAATCGTTCTACAATTTCATACTTTCGAGGCATTGTTCTACAATCCATATAGGTTCTGAGCTGGTGCTACAAAATGGCTAATTTCCGTTTGCTACTTATTCGACAAAATGAAACTTAAAAAAAAAAAAAAAAAGGTTGGTTTTTGTACATCATATATAAATCATACGTACAAGCTTTATCTGGAAATTGATACACGTATGAATAGAATAATTCAACACCCGTAAATTGTATTTATCGACTTGTCGACTTGTGAGACATTTCACCTTAATCGCGTCAAATTGTAATTTTTAATTGTTTTGATCTATGCAGCCTGTATTGTGTAGCGTCCACTGTACTAGATTTCGATCTTATATTTTCATACCTGGAATTGATCATAATCGCCTCGAGCAAGCACGATTCATTGTTGTATTGCACATTTGCTTACAATTGTCATATATATCTGTTGTCAAATCCTCCGCAATTTTCCCAAAGTATCGATTCTTTGAACAAAGTGATGACCCAAAATCAAATGAGCTACAGTTATGTGGATCGATGGTGGAAGGATACAGGGATCAAGATTACATCAAAGCCCTTTGTATTTTTGGCCACTCTATCGAAATACCAACACTACCACATCTTGTAAATTCAGACCAACAATTTCAAAATCATCACCACCCTTGAAGCTTTCAACATGTCTGTTCCTTAAGTTCCATTGTAAGAGATTCTTGTGTTGTGTGTATAGATAACTAGTGAATTTAGAAGGTCATCTGAAGTTGTGCAAGTGAGGAGCAGCCGTGACTATATCAATGCACGTGAACTTGTTTACTCACAAAGGATCGAAAATCCATGCCTCAGATTTGAACTGAGCCTCAAAATTTGGATGCAAGAGCAGAATTTATGGTTTGATCCCAATCAATTGGTGCTTTCAAAGAACCACTAGACAGAATAATGTTAATGGACAAAACTGAATTAGGGCTACAAGAACTCGTGAGTTCTGGACCAAGGTTTGCAACAAGATATGTAGATCGATTTCAATGCCCTAAATAGTGCGTATTTCTTCACAAGTTATTTGACAGATGAAGCTTCAATTGCTCAAAGATTTACGCCTTTGAAAGCGAATTTAAGGGCCGCAACAAATATTGAATTTTCTGCAACTGATCTGCATATACACTTGATATTACTGTTAGAAAATTAGAAAGGCAAAAAGATATTCTTATACTTGATAATTACTTGTGAGATTCTTGTGTTCTTATTAACTTTCTTATGTTCTTCTTTTATCTGAGTTCATCAAGCAATTACCAAAACAATAGCACGGAGATCAAGGACACCAGATGTAGGTGAACAAACAGGGAAAAACCCCAATTTTGGGGAAAACCTAGTCAAAAACTCTTCCTTCAATAGTTTTCCTAAGATAATCCAAGAGTCTTGACTTAGACACAGACTTCCTCCACACCAAGTTAGCCCTTTCCTTCTTCTGCAGATGATCACTTTCCAGTATTGTCTTCGACCTAGATGCAACAACAGTAGAAACACTTCATTGCAGTAGAATCTTCGACCCAACAACTTTGACCTTTATGCAACATCTTCAATCTTGAAGCACTTAGCACTTCGACCTTGAAACAACACTTAGACCTTGATATCGTACTTCGATCTTGATGCCATCCTGATGCTGTAACAAAACTTTGACCTAGATGCCATACTTTGATCTTGATGCCGTACTTCGATCTTGATGCCGTCCTAATGCCATAACAGAAATTCGACTTGGATGCCGTACTTTCGTCTTGATGTCGTACTTCGATCTTGATGCCGTAACAAAACTTCTTGATGTCGTAAGAAAAATTCTTGATGTTGTAACAAAACTTCTTGATGTCGTAGTCCAGAAAATCACGCGGTTGAGAGAGAGAGATAACCCAAGACCTTTGATCCTGCAATTCTCCTTCCACTGCAACTTGGCACGTTTTCACTGCTTCTTCTAGGAGATCGAACTTATGTGAGTGATTGTCCTCCTAATGAATCAAATTGCTTCAATATAGGCTTCTGGTGAGGTTGAATTACCCTTCTTGAGGCCGACTTGATCTTCTTAAGGCCGACTTGGTGTGGAGGTGACAAAATTCATTTTTGACTAAAAAATGATTTTTTTTACACGATTCAAAAGCCCAAGAAGGGTCTCTTTAAATGTACAATGACTCTAATGATTTAGAATAAATCCTAGAAGTCCTCAATGGGGACTTAGACCTAAAACACGATGACCCAAGCATGAAACCCATGCTTTAATAAGTCATAATAATAATAATAAAATTTTCTTTTTCTTTCTTTTGACAAGTACATTACATAATGACTTAAATACATTTATGAAGACCAAACCTAGTTACATTCTTCAACACTCCCTCTTAACTAGGGAGGTATTGATAACAAGTACAAGGAAGATCTCAAACTATGTGAACTATGAAGAGTTTAGGCACCACAATGCATGGACTAGATTCCTGACTAGGGCAATCTATCCAAGGTCTCTCAACAGTTTAGGCACCACAATGCCACATACTAGATTCCTGACCAGGCAAATCTATCCAAGTGGGACTAAGATGGACTAAAGCTTTCAACCTCTCTAGGTACCATTAGGCTTACTTACTAACCATCAACCCAAGGATCCAGGTGCGTATTCGAGGTCAGAGCTCTATGGCCAACGCCACCCTCCTTATCAGACATCAACACATAGATGTCCTTCCAGGAATGTGTCACTTACAAATCCTCAACACTCTCGATTATTCCAATTGGTAGCAAATCCTCCCTGATCAAACAGGACGGTAACAAATCTCTCCTAATCAAACTTATCAAACCTTCGAGAGATTTACCTGTATAGACATAACCCCAATTAGTAACTTTCAAATGTTCATAAGTAAGCACAAACCTCTAGGGTCTTTCAATCATCTTGATGTTGCTTTCCACAGTAGGACTTCCAAACAAATCTTGACAGATGATTCCTCAACCATACAACTTCCTTTCCTACTTCACACGCAACAACATATTGTACAACCAACACCTCAAAATGTGTTCTCCAATTTCTTCCTTTCAATGTATTCATCATGCTTATAATATGCCCCCCCTCTTAACTAGGGAGATTTCTTTTATTCAGGCTCCCTCTTTAACTTAGGGAGATCAACTTCTTCATTGGAGAATCGTTCATGGCTTCCATTTTTCTTATCAAAGTCATCTTGCCCATCATTATTTATATATCTTCTTGCATCATGCTTTACTTACGAACAACTTCACCATATTGAAAATTATGTGCCTGCACAACTTAAGTCTTAGATAACTGGTACAACCAAAACTATAGAAGCATGAAGTTAACCATATCAAAATCATATAATAATGGAAGCACTAGACTTTATAAACATAATCAACAAGAGACCTTTCTTCAATACTTCAACTTCTTGCGTAGGTTTTTTTACAAACCTTAAACCACATCAACAACTCAATCAAGATATCAATCTCATTATATCTAGGGCTTCAATATCTCTTTCAAAGATATGACGAACTCTTTCACATATCAAACCCTAGAACCAATTCAAACAAGTATAACAATGCATCTAACAACTTTGAGAATTCATATGTTGGAATTCATACTAGGATTTAGTGCAAACCCTAGATTTCATACATGTGCCTTTAAGCTTCAACCTCTGTTTTAAAAAACGGTCGGTTCAACTCCGACTAGGCCTGGTCGACCGAGCCATTAGGCTGGCCGGTCCGACCAGGTACAAAACCAGCTAGGTTGGCCGGTTTGTTATCGAGCCGGCCGGTTTTTGTAACGGCTCGGTAACAAGTCGGCCAACCAGGTCGAGCCCGAGTTAACCAGGCCGAGTCAAAACAGCCGGCCGGTGGGCCCAAAAAACCGACTTTGTGGACTTCAAACCGGATTTTAATCCACTGTTAGGTTTGTTTTAGGTTGTCTAAGTCCTCCCCATGCTATTTAACTAACCCAATCCCTCCATTGAGCTCACATCTTTCTCTTTCAATTTGCTTGAGCATTTGTGAGAGTTTTCTGAAGATTGTGGAGTTGGTTTTGGAGCAGCAGTGAGGAGCTTATTGGGCAAGTTTTGGAGCAGCAGTGAGGAGCTTATTGGGCAAGCTTTGGAGCAACATTGAGCTAGAGGAAGCTAGAGGCTAGAGGTATTTATTTTTTCTCTTCTAAATCTGCCTTTGTTTGTTTTATTTATTTAGCAAATCTAGCATTTGCCATTTGCATTTGCATAGTTTTTGGCATTTGCCATTTGGTGAAAGAAATGAACATAGAATGAATAGTTTTTTTTTTTTCATTTCAGATTTAAACATTTTATTTCCAAGTCAAAACTCAGTCCAAAATGGCCCCTAGAGCAAAAGACTCTGCTTGGGCATATGCTGAAATGGTTGGGGATCAAATGTTTTGCAAATTTTGCAAGAAAAAAATTAAGGAGGGTGGAGGGGGCATTCATAGACTGAAACTACATTTGGCTGGTGTTAAAGGCCAGATTACTGCATGTGAAGCACCAAACATTGGGGAAATTAGGAAGCAATTGAAAGAACAATTTGACAAGTTTGAGCAAGAGAAAAATAGGCAAAAATAAATACAGGCTGAAATTGGGAGGAAGAGGAATATACAACATATGATGGCTGCCAACTCAAGTTTTGAGTCTTTTAATTATGAGGATTCCTCATCTATCCCTTCCACTGATGCATCAAAAAACCCCTTTCGCTATGTTCCTCCCTCTAGGGAGTCTATTTCTGACAAGGGTAAGGGTGCAATGAGAAATAAGAGTACTATTAAAAGTTTTTTTGTGCCCTCATCTCCCTCTGATAGTGCAACTGCATATGGTCCTAGTCCTCCAACTGTGCAGCCCACTTTAGATGCTCATTGGAAAAAAGAATTGAGAGATGTTGCTTGTGAGTACATTGCTAGATGGTGGTATGACGCTGATATTCCCTTCAATGCTACTCGTTCACCATATTATGAACCTATTTTTGATGCCATATATGCTGCTGGAAAGGGCTTCAAACCTCCTACTATGCATGAGTTAAGAGGATCTTTTTTGCAAAGAGAGATTGCAAACATTGATGATTATTTGAAAGAGTTCAAAAACTCATGGGCACGTACAGGATGTACCATCATGTCAGATGGATGGACTGATCAGAGGAACCGTACCATCATAAACTTTCTTGTCTTTTGCCCACGGGGAACCATGTTTCTAAGATCAGTTGATGCATCTGATAGGATGAAAGATGCACAGTTGTTGTTACAGCTTTTGGATGAGGTTGTTGAAGAGGTGGGGGTGGCAAATGTTGTTCAAATCATCACAGACAATGCCTCTAACTATGTTCTTGCTGGTAAATTGTTAAGAGGAAAAACACCCAACCATCTTTTGGACCCCATGTGCTGCACATTGCATAGACCTCATGCTTGAGGATATTGGCAAAATAGACTGGATCAAGAACACTATAGAGCATGCCAAATGCATCACAAAATATATTTACAATCACTCATGGATTCTGAATCTGATGAGGAAAAACACAGGGGGCAAGGAAATTATTAGGCCTGCCATCACTAGCTTTGCAACACATTTTTGACATTGCAATCTATGCTTGCCCAACATAGAAACTTGCAAAAGTTGTTTTCTAGTGATGAATGGAATGAATGTCAGTGGGCTCGCAAACAGGATGGCAAAGATGTGAACAGGAAAGTCAATGAAGAAATATTTTGGAAAAAGGTAGCAGAGATTGTGAAACTTGCTAAGCCACTGGTTAAGGTGTTGCGCTTGGTGGATGGGGAAAGATTGGCTATGGGCTTCATTTATGAGGCTATGGATCAAGCAAAGGAGCAAATAAGGGCAGCATACAAGGACAGAGTGGCTAAGTATGGGCCCATTTGGGAAATCATTGATCAGAGATGGAACAATCAACTCCATCGCCCGATACATGTAGCTGGGTATTTTCTGAACCCAAGGTATCATTATAAAGCTCAAGAAATAGGAGCTTTGACTGGGGAGGTTAGAGATGGATTGATTGACTGCATTGATCGCATGATCCCCACAGAGAGTGAGCAGTTGAAGATACACAAGCAGATCACTATGTTCAGCCATGCCACTGGTACCTTTGGCAAGAACCTTGCAAGGATTGCAAGGGAATCAGATGAGGCAGGTAAACAAAGAATTTCAATTTTCAAATTTATATTTTATAATTTATTATTTTGTATAATTGTTTATAAAATTATAATTTCAATTTCAAAGTTGGATATAAATTGTTGAGCTAACTGAAACTCACTTTTTGCAGCACAATGTTGGGAGGCATTTGGTAGCCACTGTCTTGAATTGTAGAGGTTTGCAATCCGCATTTTGAGTCAAACTTGCAGTGCTTATGGGTGTGAGCGCAATTGGTCTGTCTTTGAGAGGATTCACACACACAAGAAAAACCGTGTGGAGCAAAAACGGTTAAAAGATCTAGTGTTTGTCCAGTACAACCTCCGACTAAGACGGAACCAATTGCTGAACAAAAGACCTAATTCAAATCCCATTGTGTTGGAGGATATCGATCCAACATCAGATTGGGTAGTGGAGTCTTGTCCACCAGAGTTTGACATAGATGGGGGGATTGACTTCGATTTAGTGATGGAGGATACTATGCTCAATGTAGATCCACTAGTAGCAGACCCAGTCCCAAGCCATCCAGTTGCAGGTGCAGGTACTTCCTCTAGTCAGCCACGATGGAGACGCACAGCTCGTCTATCTGATTCTCAAGGTGGTAAGGGCAAGGGTATAGTTCCAGTTGAGGATGTTGATTCAGAGGAGGAGGCGGAGCGAGTGTCTTCCCCCTCTGGTTCAGAGTTTGAGGAAGAGGACATTGGCTTGTCACAGTCAGATGACTAGCAGTAGTTACTAGTGACTATTCATGTTTTGTTATAGAGGCCATTTAGAGCCTCCTTAGTTATGTTTTTTGTTTTGATCTCTATATCATCATCATGTATTGGTCGTTGGACAGTGCACTGGGTGCAATTTTGATATAATGGATATATTCATGAGCCTACTTTGATCATATGTTGTCTTTTGTCTATATTGTAATGCTTTGTGTTTGGAAACATGAATAAAAATATTTAAATTTATGTTTTTGTACAAAAAAATTAATATTTAATGTATTTTTTACAAAATCCGAGTCATTGAAACTGAGTCGACCGAGTCATTACCGAGTCATTACCTTGGCCTGGTAGCTGACCGATTCCGTTTTTTAAAACATTGGCTTCAACAATCAAAACCAATCGCAACTCATTTCAGATTTCAATAAATTGTCATCATATATTAGAGAATTGAGCTTCTACTAAGGTTTAGCTACAAAACCTTAGAATTCATAAACAGTATCATCGTAGAGTATCAAACTTCGACTAGGGCTTAGTTCCAAACCCTAGGATTTATGACCACTAATAATTAGGTCAACACATATATTTAGGATTCCATCATCATGCACAAGCATATCATAATAGCATAAGTTAGTCAAACCCAATGACACAAACATGTTCAGACATCTAACATATTTGATTAGATGGACGAACAAATGCCTAGGGTTTCATTCCTAGGTTATCATAACGATCTTGCTCATAGACCCTATCAAACCCTTAAAGTTCTAGGGTTTCAATACATAACATAGCAAATCCTAATTTATCAAAATCCCAAAGGTTTGGTTTTTAGTCATCACCATTCAACCCTAACAGGTTAGTGTTTCCATAACCATACCAAAACCCCAAACATCAAAACTTTAAACATAAAAAACAACATTTTCACCAATAACCCTAAGTAGGCTAGGGTTTCACATACTATCATCGACATACCCTTAGGTTAGGGTTTTACAGAGAACCTTTTAGGGTTCCATAAGAATAATCAAAGATATGAGAAGGGTAGATTTATCTAATGATGAATAACCCAATCAAGAATATTTACAATTCAAGAGAGCTAGACACCATAATGTTAATAATGTAGAATAGATTACCAAAGTGAACGAGTAAACCACGATGTGAAAGACCCAAAGTACTTAAATTACGATTCACCTAATTTAAACACTAAGCACTCTAATAAAAAATCCCTATTTAACAGATGCTCAAGATACCCAGTTGAAAGATATACAATTATCACAAACTCACAATAGAATGCTCAATAAGAATACTGATCACAATTACTTGAAAATTTTACCAAACTTAAATATTCAATAAATATCCAATATTTCAAGTAAATACATCAATGCTTAGAGTTAATTTCCTTTTAAACAATAGGCAATCTCAATAATTATCAAGCATTAACACTGATGACCACAAAACTTTTAGCTAAGCATTTAAATTTCAATGATTTAATGTCCAGGATAACAATGAAATCTAGATACCAATTTATGTCAAAACCCCTCTTCAAATAATTCTAGAAACTTTTTAACTTTTCTAATGTTTCATATCCAGAAAGAAATATATTTTTTAAACCTTATCGTCAAACTTAGGGATATTTAAAAAAATTTAAATTATTTCGACTATAAGAATTCTTCCACAATTAAATATTTTCTCAAACCCAAGGATTTTATCATTTAAATGGCCCAAAACCCCAATGTCACAAGGTAAACCTCAAAAATTGATTTTCCAAAATTTCACATGTCATAAAAAAGGTATTATGAGAATTTAAAAAATTTGCTAATGTTAATAGTTAGATTTCTTTAATTTTTTAAAATTTTCCAATGTTAATTTTTTTTAATGGTTAATTAATTTTTTATTTTATTTTAATGAAGGCCCAAAGGCCAAAAAAAATAAAAAATAAAATCAAAATCAAAATCGAAACTTTGATGGGGCAAAGGCCATTAACAAAAAAATAAAACATATGAAATCGGGCTTGGAGATTAGTTTTAGAGGCAAAGGAACAGGAGCGATGGAAGGAGATGGCGATAAGAAGAAGAAAATGGTTGCGAGGGAGAGGCAACGTGATATGGAAGAGGAGAAGGGTGTTGCGGTAGGCAGTGTGGAAGGATAGGATATGAAAGAGGGAAGATGAGTGGAGGGACAAACACAAGAGAGGGAGTGAAAGATGGGGCAACGAGTTAGCAAATGGAGGGAGCACGCAGACAACACAAGAAAAGAGGCTGCATGGGGAAAGGAGATGGAGAGGAACGAGCAACAAGGGGAATCGAGTGTAGAAGGAGCGGGATGGAAGGGATCCAAGTGGGTTTAGTGAGAAGAAAGTTATAAAAACGCAGAGAAAGAAAATGGAAGAAAAAATGCAGAGGGGGGAGGGAGTAGTGGGAAAAAGAAAGGAATGCAGTAGGATGAGGAGATGGGAAAGAAAAAACACTGGCAGAGAGGGAAAGAGCGAGTTTGAAGGGAGCTCGAGAGCCGCTGAGAAGGAAAACTCAGAGGAAGGCTTTGAACCTCGGAAAAAAATTTGAAAAATTGTAAACCCTTTGAAGACTTCACTCCAATATTTATTTCAAATAACCCCAAATCTAAAATTTTTCTGCAAAATATTGTTTTCTGAGACAAGATCTTGCCCTCCAAGGCCTAGATCTTGCTCATATCTTGGAGTTTTATTTGAAGAACCCTCAGATCCACACTTGCACAAATCATAAACCTAATACATATACAAAAATTTGAAAATAAAACCCCAATCCCAAGTTAGCAATTAAAACAAAAAATATTTACACAAACCTCAAATCTCTACAATATATACAAATCTATGCACAAGAGTTGCGGATCTGTCAGATCTGAGAAGTATGAGTCCAACTCCACTCCCAAATCTCAAGATCTAAGGCTCTTACTAGCCAGACCTATCAAATTTCCACATGATATTTAAAAGATTTTGTTTTTTTTTTAGAGAGGTACTAGGCCAAAAACTTCATGCATAAAAATTTAATCTTTAGATAAATCTTGAAGTTAGTATGAGGTAGGCTCTTCAAAAAATATATGCTGAGAGTTGGCTGGTCTAACCGAGGACTATTTCTAAATGCTCATTGAAAACCTTAGAGATCTACTGCAAACACTAAATCAACTATCAAATCAAGTAGAGAAATAGAATAACAATAAAATTCTGAAGAAATAAAGATATCTGCTAATTCAGTCAAAATTAAAAATGTTACCCTAGATCCAACAAACCGAATAAGGTACCTGTATCGGATTATTCTAAGAGAGCTATTGATTTGCAATTTTCAAATAATATTTGCAGAAATTAAAACGATGTTACCATAGATTCATGAAGAGGAACACCACTGCAAGTTGAAACCCCAAAGACTTTTGCATTAATTCCAGAAAATATACAAGAGAGCTTGAGAGCTTAGTACACGATTCAAAGATCGGATGAAAAAATAGACTGACACCGACCTCTAATTTATAGATAAATTGTTCAACGACTAATTCGCTTGATCCCCATCAAAGTAATCTCGATCGTTGAAAAAGATTTGATTATCTTTTAATCTCGTCCGTCGAAATTGTTTATTTTTTGAGGAATTTTGAATTTTGAATTTAATTCATTTTTAATTAACTCAAAATAATAATTTTGAGTTAATTGACTTTGACTTAACTACCAGGGTCCAAGAGTCCAAGATTTCTTAAAATTTGCAATATTCCCTTAGCTCAAGACCTTTAAAATTTTATTTTTTTACGACCCACGAATTTTTCCCTTGGAGAATTTAAATTTAGCTAGGACATAAAATTAATTAAATTTCTGGCTTAGGATTTTTAATTTCATTTGGCTAGAAAATTTAATTAATTGACTTATGAGGGGATTAATTATTTTTCCAACCCTCTAATACTTAGCCATGGTGTCTAATTATGAGGGACCACACACTAAATATTTTTTACATCAAGATTCTACATTTTAATACATGAAGGGGGAAAACCATTCGTTATAGACCCTCAAAAAATTCTCATTTCTGCGACGCAAAATATAATCCAGTAGACGAAGTGACTCAATCTAAAACACTAGGATTATTCCCAAATCACTTTTACGTTGACTCAATTTAAAACATTAGGACTCGCCTATGATCTTAGCGACAAAATCCACTCTAGCTTTGGGGTAAGACTCAAGAGTGGAGGGTAAAACTCTGTCGATCATTTGTGTCTAGAGACACAGATGAATCAGTGAGACAAAAATCCTCCTAGAATGGAGATCGTCAACAAAACCATGTGAAAATTTCTGAATATATAAACCCTATTGCAGTATCTTGATTTACTTCTCCTACTTGTTTTATTTAATTAACAAGTTATTTTATGAAATATTCAGTAAAATATCAAAGTAAACACAACTACAACCTACACATACATACATATCATTTACTGAAGCATAACGCACACATGACAAAGGACACAGTATTTTTTGGACAATGTCCCTGGAAAAACCCAATGCGGTAAAACTCGTGCAGGAGTACTTAGAGGGTTTGCTTATTAAGCAGAATATCTGAATACAATCAAGGGCACCAGCAGTGGTTTTCCCAACAGAGAAATCACGGCAAATGTACCTCTATCACTCAGAGACAAAAAATATCGCTGATTCAACTTAGGCTTCACACCTTCTGAATCGCTGAATATGAGCCCTTTCTGGCCCACTAGAAATCCCAACACTGCCTCTCCCGACACTGCGTCAACTCTGCGTAGCTGCTAGAGCCTCTGCGCAACACAGACTGCTCCTGCCTCACCCCTTTGGGCTAAATGTTGCCTCTGCGTCACCTTGAAGGGCCTGCGTCAGCCTCTGCGTGAGGCTGGCTGGGTATCTGCGCTGCCTGGTACAGATCTGCCTCTCTGCCTATGTATTCGCATCCTCGGATCTGAATATCACTTGTCGATTTGCCCCTCACCAGCACTGCAATCTCACTCGAAAATTCTCAGCAAACCTCGCCCTAGAATTCCGACTTAGCTCAAGTGCTACTTCTCTATGTGTCTTCTCCAATTGAACCCAAGCCTTCCTTTAATACTTTTCTCATTGAGAAATCAACGACTGTGTTATAATCTCTAATCAACAACTAAGATTAGAAAAGACTTGATCCATGTTACTTAGAACATTTTCACCCACATGTTTAAATTAATTCCCTTTAATTATTTAATTTCCCTAAGTTAGACTTAGGGTCTCCATTAAAATAATTAAGTTATTGAATAACTTTCACACCGGGTGGAATTTCTCCAAACGATTTCTGGGTCTTCGAGATCTCATGTGTTCTAGCCCCTCCACAAAGTTTCGAAATTAGAGCACATTCGATGCTACCCAAAATCTCAACACTCCCTCTTAGTGAGGAATGTGGTCTAGCAGCACTTCACTCCAGAAGTCTTACTCTGATCTCTGGCATCGGTCCCTTGCATTGCTGATGCTTGGCCTGCTGCCCTTCATCCACTGCGCTGCTGCTCTTTGTACTGCTGCCCATGTTACTGCCACCGACACTGCCACATCTGTACTGCAACTCCCTCTCAAATGCTGCATTATGCTACCCATAGCACTGCCACTGCTAATTGCTGCACTGTAACTCAGTTGCTGAGAAGTAAGCAACTGAAGTACATCATCCAAAAGCTAACAGACAAGTCAGTTTCGCTGCATCTCATCACTGAAGCACCCTTTTAGAGCCTCTGCGCTGTCTCTCTAAAGCCTCTGCGGTGCTGCTGCTCTGCACTGCGTAAAACTGCCCCTCTGCGCTGCTGCTTCCACGTTGCTGCTGCCACTGCACCGCGCTGCTCCAATCTTCAGCGTTCAAGCGCCTTGTGCCTTTTCATGATCCTCTGCATCCACTGACTCTAGTCATCCTGTTACTGTCCTTAACGACTTCCGTAGCTCGTATGTGATCCAAGAGTTTGGGCACCTCAAGGATCCTGCCACACCATCTGTAGCTCAATCTACAGATCTATGTCGCCTCACCTCTTCTCTCGAGGTACATGAGCACTCATGGCCACATCATCATTGCTGCCGTCATCCCCTTTCATTGATGCTGCCTTGGAACCTGAATCTTCCTTGCCCTTCTTCTTCTGAGGACAAGTATTGGCCCTTCTTCCACAACTTCGACCTTGATGCAACATCTTCAATCTGGAAGCACTTAGCACTTCGACCTTGATGTCGTACTTCGACCTTGATATTGTACTTCGATCTTGATGCTGCCCTGATGCCGTAACAAAACTTCGACCTAGATGCCGTACTTTGATCTTGATGTCATCTTGATGCTGTAACAGAACCTCGACCTGGATGCCGTACTTTCATCTTGATGCTGTACTTCGATCCTGATGTCGTCTTGATTCTGTTACAAAACTTCTTGATGTCATAACAAAAATTATTGATTCCGTAACAAAACTTCTTGATGCCGTAGCCCAGGAAATCACACGTGTGAGAGAGAGAGAGAGAGATCACCCAAAACCTTTGATCCTGCAATCTCCTTCCACTGTAACTTCGCACTTTTTCACGACTTCTTCTAGGAGATCGAACTTGTGTGAGTGATTGTCCTCCAAATTAATCGAACTACTTCAATATATAGGCTTCTAGTGAGGTTGAATTACTCTTCTTGAGGCCGACTTGATCTTCTTAAGGCCGACTTGGTGTGGAGGTGACAAAATTCATTTTTGACTCAAAAATAATTATTTTTACATGATTCAAAAGCCCAAGAAGGGTCTCTTTAAATGTACAATGACTCTAATCACTCAGAATAAATCCTAGAAGTCCTCAATGGGGACTTATACCTAAAACTTGGTGACCCAAGCATGAAAGCCATGCTTTAGTAAGTCATAATAATAGTAAAATTTTCTTTTTCATTATTTTGACAAGTACATTACATAATGACATACATTTATGAAGACCGAACCTAGTTACATTCTTCAACAAGTGCACCTATGTCAAACAATTAATCTTACAGTCTAAGAATTCCATGCGAATTCCACCAAGGCCAAGCCGCAAGTATTGTAGTAACCCTTACTAGATCCACACCACAAATTTGTCCATTCATTGCTCAGAGGTCTTCCCTTAAGGAGGGTCGAGAGCTACAGGTGAAGTAAAGCATTTGATTGCATCAAAGTTGTGGCTAGATTAGATAATCAATTACTTGTAACAAGCCAAACAAATCTCAAAACTATAAACCAAAAACCATAAAATCGTGAACCCTTCAAGCTTCTCAAGTCAGGCCTCTCGTTTGATTTTCTTTTGCTCCACAGGGCTAGAGATATTTCAGATAAAAAATACTTCAAGGATGTGCATTAGATTCATAGTTTAGTAGATGAAGTAAGGTACCTTTTATAGATTTGGAGAGACGTCAAATTGGGGTAGCCACTTAATGTTTGAGGGAATCAAAATTTAAAATTCAAAATAATTAGGGGGGAAAACCCATTTGAAATGAGACCGACATTCTTTAGGGATTATGATTTAATTTTTATTTGAAGTCAAAAACCCCTTGTAAAATCAAAATAATCCTTTGAAACCCTCCATGAGATATTTAACCATAAACCTTGATGAAAACCCTACTTCCTTGATTTGAATAATATGTTGGCCAATGAAAGGGTGCCACATCATCTCCCTTTGGTGTTTTTTCCCACAAGTTGGGTGCTTCATCTTCAAACAAGCATATCTCTCAAACTATGAGGGTTCTTGTGGTGTGCCACATACCACCAGAATCGCCTCGACGAGAAGAATCCAACAAGGATGATCTTGAACCCATTATTGTTGATCTTCATCCCCAAATGCGTCAACAATCTTAGGGCTTCAGGGGTTTTCCAGGAGCTTCTTCTTTTAGAGCTTCCAACTCATGCAATCCAGACAAATATTAAGAGTGTTTAATAACGGACGTTGGCATCAAGGACAACAACATTCAACAGTTTAGTGCAAGTGTCCCATCCTCTTGTGCCACAACTCGCACAAATTGTCATTGTCATGTACCAAAGCCTGGACAGGTTTACCCTTCAACTTGTATAAGTTTCCCTCTATAACCCTGATGGAAACTACTGTGTCTAGACTAGAATCCCCTAGATGAATCAGCACCTGCCCATTCTTGAACGTGACCTCATATCCTTTGTCCTACTAAGACCAAGTTCTTCTTCAATCCTAGTACAAAAAACACATCCGTGGCTTCCAACTTTACTCCTAACATGAGCTAGAACCTAATGGTTTCCTCGCCCTTCACTGCATACTTTGGATCATTACGAAGCTCCACATGATCTCTCTAGTGTTTCTCTGTCAGTCCGCTAAACAACTCCCATGCTTCTGTCATTTGGCTTGATCCATCACTATCCAGGTAACAAGCACTCCTAGTGATGGTGTCGATAGATAGACATGAGACCAATGAGAATTCCTTCTCAAACTTAGCTGCCAACTCATCAAGTTGTAACTTTGTTGATACTGCTATTTATTGCAACGTCCCATTCCCCTTCTTCTCCGGACACTGTGATGCACAATGCCTAATCTTGAAGCACTTGAGATTGCTCAAGTCCTTCTTCTTCCCTTGTTGAGAGGCTTCCCCCTCATTATTACCCTTGGAACCCTTCCTTTTCCCTTCTTGGCCATACTGACCAGGGCCGGGTTCTCCTCTCCATCTCCCTACTTGTTGGCTTTAGACTCTTCTCGAGTCTCTTCCTAGATGCACTGATCCCAAAGCCTCTCCCAATTGGGAAGTTTATCCCCAGTGCAAATTCCCTTGACAAATGGTTCCCATGACTTGGAAAAACCATTCAGTGCCACATTTACAAGCTCTACGTCACTCTGAGCTTGTTTCTCAATATTATTTTCCTGTTCTTGTTGTCACTCTGGAACAGGTCCACTAGAGCTTTAAATATCTCTTTGATCGACTGCTTCTATTCCAAGTGCGGGATCAAATGATCCTTTATGGCATGCTTGATAATCCTTAGGGCTCTGATGTCCTTTACATGAACCACTCTGATGCCCTTTACATGAACCACCTTATTTGTTGGATTTATCAGTTCAAGTAAAACATTTTTTGCAAACTCCCAAAGATTGTGTTTCTTCAAAAGCAAGATTATGCTTGCCTTCGAGGACAGGAAGTTAAATGCTCCATCCAAACAATCTTCAAACCTAAGGCTCGCTGCTGCCATCTCTAGATCTGATAATTTTTTTTGTCATGTGCTTAGTCCTCCTAGCACCTGCAAAAATAAAACTGCTGCTAGTTGATAGCACCTTCAGACCCTTGACTGGTAGGTCTCCCCCTAAATAATGACCTCCGCCAATCACTGATGGCTATAATCAGCAAACTATGTTGTACTGTCTGCTATAACCTGTTGCCTCTGTACCTCTTGCAAGTAAACTCTTAGTCACCCAGCTACTATGGCCCTGCATCCCATAGCTTCCTGCAGTTATCAATCTGCGTGTATGGTTCCATACCTTCTGTAGGGCTTGGCAGCTACTATGTGGCAGTTGCTCCATACCCTACGTGAATAATATGATCTCGTACAACTGCATTCAAATTGGCAGCTGTCTGACAGCTGCGTGCACTTTTATTTTTTTGCGACTGGCGATTGGATTTGGACAGTTTATTTTTCTTTTTCCTTTTTTGTCTTAGCCTGCCATGTTTGCAGACACTTTTTTGTCATACCACCCGTCTTTCTCCTGCCAGCTACTAACTATCTTGGCAGCTGTGTATGGCTACATACAACTGACAATTTTTTCTTCGCTGTACGGCTTTTCCTTATCGCATACAATCACATGTGTTTACTGTACACTCCGTTTAGTCACTTTTGTCATACTTGACAGCTGCAATTTTTGATTTGTGTACATCCTCTGCGACTCCTGTACGGTGGTTGCCTCTATGCAATACTTAGAAACTGTTTTCTCTCAAACAACAAACTCTAATACCATGTTAATTTCTCTAACCCCAACAACTTGGCTAATTATTTCCTAGCAGATTCCTTGCAGTAAAATTTAATTATTACATAGATCTACTGAATAAAAAGTACTACTGAGTTTTTAACACTTAAACAAAAGACAACGGAAGCAAATTAAAACACCTATCTTATACACATGCACACAGATTTCTGCCTTCCAAAATTTGATTAATAAATCTTCATCATACAACAGTTCTGTTGTTCCAGGGATAATGGCCCTGCGAGGAAAAATACAAATATAACAAAAACCTGGTGTTATACTAACTAATCAAGCCCTTCGTAGAATTTGTCCATCAATCCTGCTTGGTTGATTTGAATCCTTCTCTCTTGTTGCCCCATACGCTCTTCCTCGAATCCCACACTTGGATGAAAGTCCTTTCTCACCTAATCACTGGGAACTCACTATCTCACTATGTTTTGTGCTCAAAGATGTGTCTTCTCCCTTAGCCTAGCCTTCCTTTTATAAATTTGAGTTATTGATTGAATCCACAACCCTAATCTTCAAAGTGATTCGCAGCTGAGATTAAATCCTATCCACAACAACATTGTCATGGAAAAACTCATGAAAGCTCCACGAAAGGTGACTTTTAGTCTAACTACTTTTTTTGCATTCGGTTTTCTGCAGGTGATTTCTTATGACTAAGCAGAGTGAAGTAGTGAAGATGGTTCTAAAGGTTAGCTTGGTTAACGCTTACAATATTTCGGCAAGGATTTCATGTCTATACACTATATGAGGAACGATTAAAAGAAGGAAAATGATTCTTCAGGATTGGATCATGAATTCGTAGTATACTGCAGAGCAACTTCTAGTGAGGGACAATTACTGGCATTATACCTCCACCACTGATGGAGGATCACTTAAAACAGTGGTTTCAATGTGCAATTACTGTCTTGTTGATGCAATACACAGATTTTAGGCTATCAGAGGAAAATAATTTGGGAAAATTTTAGTTGATTGAATTTTTTTAAGGAACTTAGATGCAGAGTTGTCGGACCACTAAAGGAGACAATTAATATGTGATACCTAAGGAAAGGAGCAAGATATTACAATTCTAAGAAGTAGAACTTACTCTTGGAGGGAAACTAGTGAATTTGTAACTATTAGAGAATGAAAACCCAGCCTGTAAAATGCTTGAAAATGATGTCCTTTAAACACAAGGGATACCTCTACATTTGATTGGCATCTTGTATGTAATTGACCATTTGAACTAGATGAATATTCTGATTCTGTCATGTTGCTTACATTTTTCTTTTTCCACGTAAGTGACTTACAAATACACACAAATAGAAAGGCCACTAAAATACAAACATTTAGATATATACAGAAAGATGAGCATAAAAACATTTTTCTAATTGTCTTGTGCAAGGTGTTCATTATAGCATTGCTCCACCAAGTACTTAGTTTCATATTTGTTGCTTATCTCTTTTAAGTAAATGGTTCCTTAACTTTGTGATTTAAATGGGCAGTTATCTGGTGGTATTCAACGTTATTTGGAGGCATATCCTGATGGGGGGTTCTTCAAAGGCAAAAACTTTGTTTTTGATCACAGGTATGGACATATTTTAATTTCAAGTTAAAGCTCCATATTGTTTGGGTTGTTAAATGCTTTTATATTCAGTTTCCTGGACTTCTTTCCGCAGGATTTCAGTTGGAAGTCTTGATAAAGAAGTTATTGGTTCATGCTTACTTTGCTGTAATCCCTTTGATGATTATACTTCGCGTTGTCGATGTTCTAATTGCCGAATGCTAGTCTTGGTCTGCAATCAATGCCAGGTATGAAACATAGAGCCATGCAGTTTTCTTTGAATCCACTTAATTGAAAATTAAGAAAGATCTCTGTTTTGACAGAGTTACAATCTGTCATAATACAGTGAACCTGTAATACAACAGATTCATGGTAGCTTAGCTGTGTGCATTGAAGATACATTGCTTGATTCCTAAGGTTCAAGTTGAGGAGGAAAATTTAGGTCTTCAAGACTTTGGTGGTAAAGATAAAATTTTTAGCAACTATGTTTTCGGTTGTAATGAATCTTCATTTAATGCTGTGAAAAACTGTGTACCTAGGAAATATGGCAACACACTTAATTAACAAAACACTACTAATTCAACCTTGTGAAGAAATATGTCCTGGCAGGTTAGCAAAATCATAGTACAAAATTCTTTCTGCCAGTCATTAACACTGTTAAAATCATATGAAATATCTCCATTTGTTATATTGTTTAACCTTGATGATCTATGCATTTCCACCAAACATAGGAAAGTTTTTCCTATGAATATGGGGTGCCATCATTTTTTTGTGTACTTATATCTACTCTTAGGTTTCCTTTCACCTATTACAAGTATTCCAACATTCTCTGACCATTCTCTAACCATTCTTCATAAGTCTCATCTCAAATAGCCAGAGTATCACCTCTATGCCAGGTTTGATTGTCACAGTTGTTATGGGCTGTCCAATCTTAATCTTGAGTGCTTCCCCAGCAACTCAAGGTTCTTTATCAGTGTTGTTAACCTTATCTTAGTGAGACAAGTTTTGGAAATTATTAAATGTCTTACAGAACTTTTATCACATTCTTTAATCTCCTTAGCTATCATGTTCTTCATGTTCCTGATATTGGTGGGTCTCTTGGATCTTGTTTATGCCTTTCAAACCTCCTAATCTTAGTGTTGTTGATGTCTTGAATTTATGGGCAGTGCCGAATGTATGCAGCATTTTTGCTGCCAATCTGTGTTGCAGAATAATGATTTCATCCACAAGCTCTATCAAATCTATGTTAAATGGAGTTGGAGGAGGAAGGGTTCTGCTAAATTTAGCAGTTGCACTAAATTTGGTAGAGGAATCCACAAGTGGGGCCAAGGCACAGTTACACTTTTTATATTTTTCGTTGACTTAGAAAAATTTAAATTTTCCTATAGTCAAAAATTAGATCGATCTCAGCTGTCCAAGGAGATTGAATCTCAGCCATTCATGGCAGTGGTGGGCCCAGGTCGACTTCTAAGAGGGGAAAAGGGAGCAAAACTTGGTCATGATGCACTAGAGACGTGGTGGCTGAAAGGCAGCAAGAAGGGAACACTTTAGGCTAGGGTTTCAGCGAATCAGGAGCTTCAAATCAGGAGCTGTTACAGCATCAGATATTTTCCAGCCAACGCAGACTTCAGCCAGGCCATATTCAGTGCGTGGAAGAGGTCAAGTTCAGGCCGTACGAAGCTATACGAGTTCGTACAGTGTGCAGACTGACTAGGCCAAGAGGCTGAGAGGGGGTGTATGTTGTTTTTCCATGATATTGGAGTCTAGGTTAGAATCTTACAATCATTGACGCTACCAACCTAAGTATCACAACAAACTACTTTGCACAGCGGAATATAAACAACAGTAAATCAACACATGCACAAATATAGACAACTTTTTACAAATTTTCCACTTCCCAACTTTGTTATATTAACAAATTGATAATACAACTGTCTAGGGCTCCCTTGCTAGGGATGATGGCCCTCATACATCCACTGATACAAGACTACATTTGGGATTTGGTGTCAACAACTATGACAGTCAAACTGCCCGAACAAGATACATGACCATCTGGATGATGTAGTGCGCTCTCTTAGCTCCTCTCGGTTGTACCCTAAACACACCTACCTGGTCCTTCGGCTCCTAGTCTATAACAACTCCAATCTGCCTCTATCAATGAACCAACTCCATTAGGTCACTGAACTCGGCTTCACTACTCTCTAGCTGATTGTTTGTTCTTCAACTGATCAATACATTGAGACTCCTGTCGAGTTGTTCATAACTCTATTTGTGAACAACTCTCAACTGCCCACTGCTGCTCGTCAGCTCCTTTGGGATTTCTTGTCCAAGTCGCAGCTTCTTAGTCCTTCAAGGACACAACTTTGGAAATTATTCCCATTGGTGCCTTCCTGTGTTGCCCGATGAACACTCCGTAGGGCACGAAGGGCTGCCACCTATCACTGCAAGATGTCCTTCTCCAACAATAAACTTGGGCTAATGTGATCTGCTCCCTTGTCCTCCTTTCTTCGTCCTTCAAGAAACAGTCTTGAGCTCACCTAATTTTTCCTCTTCTAGCAACTCATTCGTCCTTCAATGCCCTGCACTTAGGGCTTGGAGCAAGCCACTGCAACTGTCCTAACTCCTACTCTTTTGGCTGCTTCACCAACTGTCCTACACTAGGACAACAACATCTAGGAAACAAACCAAACTATGAAGAATACATACCTTTGATTAGAGACTCTTTCTGCTGCCTTCAACCTAGGCCATGTGCTGCTACAGACCTGAAGTATTTAGCCTGGTTAGGGCACAACCTTAACCCTCAACTAGACTTGCAATCACCTCAAAACCTTCGTTGCCTCTTGTCAACAGATCTTCCTCCCTTCGCTTGTTACCATACTTCTTTAGGATGCTAACTAACCCTCCATTTGACTGCAAACCACCCTATTTTAGGGCTCGGTCCCACCTGTAACCCTACAACAAGACTCGACTCGACTCTATTACTCAAGAAGAATAGCCTCCACACAAGCACAAATTAGACTAGAAAATGCCCTCAAACAACTTGGCAGACCTCTGTTCCTACTTTGTCCTTCAACTTGTGAGAAGAAAGAGTAATCCAACCTCTTTCCAAACTTCGGTTAGGCCACCTAGAATGCGGTTTCCTCAGATTTCAGATGTACCTTCAATGATTCAATGCTCCTTAGATGTGTCAAATCATAGTCCTACACATGGACCCAATCCTACCCCCTCTTTACCTTTAAGTTGTCCACTTCTAGCCCTCTAACACTGCTGGTAAAGTCTGCAACACGTGAGATTCTAGGGTACACTTATTCGTGCATAAACAACTGTGATGTCACTATCATAAACCTCCAACTGTTGTGTTGTCCTCGCAGGAGAATGCAACCTATTCTGAAAACCTTATAGGGCTACTTGACCTCCCCAAACCTGGTGTATTCAACCTTCAACATCACAAAATTTTCTAGCGTTCAACCAGAGGAAGAAACTCATAGTTTAATGCCCAAAATAGTCCCACAACAGGATCGACCCTAAGTCTCCTTCCTCGTTGCCTTTACCTGCATAAAACTAGGCCCAAACATTCTTAAGAACCACCTGCTCTTGCCTTCGTTTGGTCTCCTAGGGCATGCGACTTCCTGAGGTAAACTTCGACCTCCAAATTCAGACTTCACATGAGAGAAGGGAAGCTTTGATTGGTGAGGAATGAGGCTCCTCCTCTCCTCCTTTTATATCTTTTCCTTAGGGCAACGACTAGCCAATCTAGGGCCTTTCTTAAGTTAAGTTGACCCTTCTTTTGTGCTCCCTTGCCCATACATAATATTCAAAAATTATTATCTCCATTTCTACTGACCCAATTTTGGTGTTCTTTGCGGCCACTAGTCCCTTATAGGGTCTACCACAATCTCCGAGGGTCAAACCATTGAAACTCCTCATGGTCAATGGTGCAAAGCCCCAAGCTTGGGTTCTAAGCCCACAAACCCTATTTGTGTGCCCATTCCTTCAAAACCCACTAGCCTAGGGTTTGGAGTACCTCCCATGCTGCAAATCTCGACACTCCCTCCTTGCGAGGGAGGTATTTCCAACACTAGGAAGTCTCCATCAACATCACCAACGACACTAGCACATCTGGCGTCCACCACTGCAAAATACTCTGTAGAATGAACCATGCAATCTCGATAGTGCCTCTGCCTCATCTCAACTGAGCCTGAAGACCTCAACACTTCCATAGGGCTACTTCCTCTGAAGCTAGACTCCCTTTGAGTCTACACGATCTCCATTGGCTTGTTGATTTTTGAGTAGCTTGGGAGGTACTCCAAGCACTAGGGTTTGGGGTTTGGAGGGAAAAGCGCCACAAGGGTCACTTGTGGGCTTGGAACCCAAGCATGGGGTTTTGCACCAAATCGTGTTTTGGGCATTTCCATGAGCACATTTCTACATGTGATGGCATGAGACAGTAGAGGGCGGAAAGGAGAATCCAACGCTTCGAGAATCGTCGAATTCCGAGTTGTAGAAGTGGAGATATGAATTTTTGAATTTATATTATGGGGTTTATGCATGTGTGTCAAGGTCGGCTTGGTGTAAAGATGACATATGACAATTGTGGAAGCCCTCTTTGGTATAAATAGAAGGTGATATGTGAGGCATTTTCACATCCATTGTGCAACACATACAAAAGAAAGGAACTCGTTGGAGAGGAGAATTTCTGTCCCTTAGACACAACATGAGAACAGGAGGCCGCAATTTGTTTCAGGGCACCTTTGGAGGAGGTCGAAGTGCAGAAAGGAGGCAGAGGGTCTGTTCTTGGAGGCCGTAGCAAAGGAAGGGACAATGTGGGTGTTTGAGGGGTTGCTGCAGGGTGGACAATCTCCCTAAGAGGCTGCTGTAGGCTTGTTTTAGGTCCTATAGGTTGTTGCTGTGCTTTTGGGGAGACAAGTCCATGCATAGGGCTTGAAACTTCCCTAAAGGAGCAACGTGGAGGGGCATGATACATTGGAGGACAATTGCAACCAATAGTAGCAATTCTGGGCCACTTTGAAGCGTTGTTAGGGACTATGGATAGTGCCCTAACCCGACCCAGAATTGTAGCATTGCAGCAAGTTCAAAACAACAGTGTTGGTATGTGTTGGGTCACAGTTTGTTGACCAGCTTGGTTCAGAGTATTGCAGCTTGTGGAAGCCATGTATTGAAGTTGACTTGGGTGGCGAGAAGACTTCAATTAGGAGTAGATTTCGCAGTGAAGTATTGGGTATCATTGGTCTGGTGGAGGGCAACATGTTGATAGCTCAATGTAACCCTAGACGAGCTATCTTGAAGTGACGAAGAGGAGTTGAAGTTTGGCTGAAGTTTGGTGCCGAAGTGTAGCACCTTGATGGACAAAGGTGACTGCTAGCCTTCAGTTTGGAGCTCGGGAATTAGGCCTACCCAACGAGCAGATTGGATCAACCCGTGTTCACTCTACACAAGTAACTTACAACAGTGTTAGGTGGCAACCCTCTTGGAGTCTCGATGTGTTGTCCTTTGAAGGACTAAGGGGCAGTTAGTGAGCACTACGGGAGCAAAGGACCGACATTAAAAGGTACGACATCGAGTCTACGCAACATGTTTGTCATTGTATCTTGTATACCATAGACTGTTGTATTATTTAGATTTGGTTTAATATAACGAAGATTGGTGTTGTACATTATTGTACAATTTGTTAAAAACTGTGTATATTTGTGCATGTGTGATTTACTACTTTATATTTTCCGCTTTGCAAAGTAGTTCTGGTTGAGATTCTTGGTTTGGTAACGTCAGTGATTTTAAGACTCTAACCTAGACCCAAGGTCATGGAAATTCAACATGGCTCAACCTGTCACTGATCTCGTGTCCTACAAGGTTAGTCCGAGCTGTGGTCGACACTTGGCATCACCTCACCACAACCCAGTCCTACAAGCACTCATCCTCCTGGATCAAACACAATTTGTGCACATCCCTCCAATCTCGGATATGCAACATCACGATCCAATGAAGAAACTAGCCTGCCAATCTACAGTCTATCACATGAAGCAATCTCGATCATACCAATCTCGTCCATGCCAAAACAATCTTTGAGTTGTCCCAGTGTTCCATGGAAAATCATAGGAAGTCCATGATCAACAATCTTCCCTACAATAAACTGTTGTTCACCAAGCTCACCACAAATCCACCAAAATTCCCATCCAATCTCACTACCAAGCCAATCAAGACCACATCTCCATGTCTTCAGCTAAACCCTATGCTCCATGATCTAGACAATTTTAGCTCCCTCCGAGCTGCTTCATTGTGTACACTCTGATTCACTGGCCCTTCAAAGTAGCTCTGATACCATGTTGTTTTTCCATGATATTGGAGTCCAGGTTAGAATCTTATAATCATTGACGCTACCAATCAAAGTATCACAACACACTGCTTTGCATACCGAAATATAAACAACAATAATCAACACGTGCACAAATATAGGCAACTTTTTACAATTTTTAAACTGCCCAACTTTGTTATATTAACAAACTGATAAGTCTAGGGTTTCTATACTAGGGATAATGGCCCTCATACATCCACTGATACAAGACTACATTTGGGACTTGGTGTCAACAACTATGACAACTAAATTGCCCGAACAAGATACATTGGCCATCTGTATGATGTAGCGCGCTCTCTTAGCTCCTCTCGGTCGTACCCTGAACACACCTGTCTAGTCCTTTGACTCCCGATCTCCAGCAACTCCATTTTGCGATTAATGAACCAACTTGATTAGGTCATTGAACTCGACTTCACCTTCTCTCTAGTTGATCGTTCGTCCTTCAACACGTCAATACATTGAGACTCCTGTCAAGTTGTTCACAACTCTGTTTGTGAACAACTCTCAACTGCCCGTTACTACTCCTTAGCTTCTTTGGGACTTCTTTCCCAACTAGCTTCTCCTTAGTTCTGCAAGGACACAACTTCTTTGGGACTTTCTTCTCACTGGTGCCTTCTTGTGCTGCCCGATGAAGACACTCCTTAGGGCACAAAGGGCTATCACCTGTCACTGCAAGATGTCCTTCTCCAACAATGAACTTGGGCTTCTGTGATCTGCTCCCTTGACCTCCTTTCTTTGTGTTGAAAAGTGTAACTAGGTTGGTCTTCATATTGACTATGTAATTATATATTTTATGTAAAGATGAAGACAAAGATAATAAAATGTATTTTGTACTTGCTTCATGGGTTTCATGAGCAAGAGTTTATTATAGATTAAATAGAATTCTTCTTGATGTCCATTAGGGTTTGTGTCTTCTAGAATAAATATAATTAAGTGTCATTCATATGAAGGACCTAGTCTAGAGAATGCTCCAAGACCTTATGGAAGAATGGCTTGTAATAGCCCTCACCAACGCTAGAAGTCAAGCGCTTATGATATGCTACAAGTTGGCCTTCAAACAGTTGGATGAGTTGGCCTAAAAGCTATAAGTATGGTCGGCCTCAAGACAGTAAATCTGTCTCTATATATTACCTATGACCTGCGGCTCATTCACACTGTTTTTCGGTGGTCTCTGTAGTAAGAAGTGCGGACAATACATGTGATATAGTGCGGATTATACATATGAAGAAGTGCGAATAATACATATGACAAAGTGCGGATTACACCTGTGAATATGTGCGTACTATAACTATGATAAAAGTGTGGATCATACCTGTGACAAAGTGCAGATTCTCTTTGAGTTTACACAGAACTGAAATGCGGAGTTTGAAGTCAATTGTAGTGTTTCAGTGTAGACATTATCTGAGATGTTAACAAGTGTAACGAAGTCCAAACTATCATGTACCTACCCGTGAATACAATGCATATTTGAAGGGTGGATTTCTCTGTGTAATAGTGCAGTCAATAAGTGTCGTTTTTATCTGAGGTGGAACAGTGGTAAGTACAGGAAGAATTACGGATCACCATGATGTATGTGATTTACTATGACGTGAATGAATGTTGTTGTCAAGTTTGGAAGAAGAAATTCCGGCAATCTCTCTAATGACAAAATCAGGTTTGCAATATGAATGTATAAAGTGAATGTGAAAAATTAAGGGTCACTGCGGGATAAGAAAATAGAGGAAGGATTTACCTTCCCTCTCACAGTTAATAAAAGAAAGAACAGTACAGACTGGTGCAAGAAAGAAAGATCAAGATGGAAGATCGTCAAAGAAGAAGTAACAAGGTCTTGGAAGCATTCATAGGTCAAGGGTCTAAATCTGGGTCATGGTACTTGTCATTTGAAGATCTATAAGAAGAATTTCTCATGGGTTTTCCTCTCCAAGAGGGAGAGGTTTTGCCCTGGCTCTAGGAGCCTAATTTGTGTGTCTCATGTTTTTTGATAATTGACTTGATGAAAGATTAAATAAGCTAAAGAAGAGAAGACATAAATAACTTAAGTAAGCTCACAAGTAATTATCAAGAAGAGAATTTGTATTAATCTCCGGCCCTCCAAATTCTCAACATGGTATCTTAGCTAAGGTGCTAAAGACAAAGGGCTCTTTGACAAGAAGGCACTCAAGGATCAAAATTTAGTTTTCTAGAAAGCATCAAAGCAAAAGTCAAAGTCTACATTGAAAAGTCAAATCAGTTTGCAAGGAAATCCTCAAGCCATCTCAAGGAGACTTTCAACCTTACTCAAAGAATCTACACATCGAGGAGGTAATCTTTGACATCAAAGATTCTTGATATTGAAGACATTGTTGGAAGACACATCATTAAGCCCACACAACACTATTGAAGACATCTTCACTTTGAGGTAATCCTTGATCATCAACGATCCAAGATCACCTACTTTGAAATCAATCTAAGAGGGAGTTCCTGCCATCATCCTCAATAAGGAAGCTGATAGAAGAAGAAAAGCATCTACTCAAGTAAGTATATTTAATATTTATGACTTCATATGTATCTATCAAAATGTCTTCTTTGAAAAGAAAGAAACAAACTTGTTAGGGTTTCAAACTTTCTTGCATGGAAGACAAGGACAACGAAGTCATGCCAAATACATGAAGGGAGATATAAGAGCATAAAGGATTCTTACAGAATCCATAAAAAGACTCTCTCATCTCCGATGTATCAAATCTAGAATCATCAAAAGGAATATATGAGAAATTGGTGGAGCTATTCTCTGTGAGTACTGCAGGAAAAACAATCTCTCTGAGATCAATTGCAAGAACTGGGAGAAGTAATGTTTGACATTGAGATGACTATGGTGGTGCTAAATGCTCGGCCAGAAGAATGGGGAAACTTCACTTCAAGTTTATACGGGAAGAAAGTAGCCACACCATTCCACGATTTATGGTCTCTATGTAAGATGGAGGAAACAAGATTGAAAGCCAAAGCTGTTACAAGATCAATTGAAGGGAATCAAGCCTTTGCAGCCATGTCCTGGAAGAAAGGAAGATTCGGTAAGTTTGGTCCTCAAAATAGAAGAAGAGATATGGACAAAACATGATGCTTTGGATGTGATGAACTTGGGCATTATAAAAGAAATTGTGCTTAATCTGAAAGGGACAAGAGAAATAGGGAAGAAGCCCATGTCTCAGAAATAAGGGAAGAACCTGATGCAAGGAAATCTAAGAAAGAAGAAACGAGGGATCTCCACTATGATAAGAGATCATCTTCTCCTATAAGTGACTTATGTTGGTTGTATGATAGGTAGCAGTATTGCTTCATGATCGAAGCATGGTAGGAGTTCTTGGTAAAACAACTCCTGGAAAACCTCTCTGATAACATTACTGATGGAAGGCAGCCATCAAGATCAAGGGTCATCATGGAAACATAATTCTGGGATGTGATGATATATTGATGAAGCAGGCCAAGGGAATGAAGCTCTTCATTCTAGCAAAACTGCTGAAGGATGACTTAAATGAAAAAGGTATGAGGTATGTATATATTTATATACTGACACTGGATGCTGTGAAGTCATGTCATATGGTTGCAGGTAATACTTTGATCTATAGAGTAGGATCTCTCAGGGCACTGTCAGATGAAATCAACATAATATATCCTCATGCGGAATATGAGGTGGTTAATGAACAAGGAGCTGTATATTAGAAGTTTCTGGGAATGAAGAAAGTGTAGAAAGGTAGAGACCACGAAATGAAACCATGTCAAGATGCAGTTATCATTCGGAAGCCACGAAGATGTGACTAGGAGATCTCCTGGGAGGATATGTAGACTCTAACAGAAGTCTGGTAAAGAAGAAGACCCTTGACAAAACATATCATTAGGAGATGTGTCAATTTGAATAAAGGATGCCGGTGCCTACACGAATATGTCATGGTGAAAGATCATCACTAAGGTAACTTTTGTTTTAAAAGTTCATATGTATATGTTTATCTGGATGAATTTGTGCAGGGATGCTAATCATGAGAAAGGATGTATGATCCTTGGAGATTATTTGAAGGAAAGAAGCATGGCATAATGGTGAACCAGATGAGAAAGACGGATGAATCACTTTCTGGTAGATGACATGACTCATGAATGAAAGTGATGGATGATCTGTGCCATATGGAGCTAAAGTTGAAGATTCCTCAATATCGAAATCCATGACATCGAGGGGAGGAATTCTTCATGAGCAGCTGGGTGTCTCACCATTGCTGCTGCAGGTCCCTGATTGAGAGGGAGCCTGGCGATCAGTTTCTTACTTGGAAGAAACTGGGTAATTCCTAAGAATGAGCTTAGGTACATTCCTTATACAGGAATTAGTACATTCCCTTGTGGAATAGGTCCTCCCTGGCTGAGAGGGAGAGATAGACACATCATTCTGGTCTTCACTTGGGAAGACAGAATGGAGGATTGGGTAATCATCTGGCATTCGACACTCTTTGAGAATGTGTTAGGGCATTCAAGACAAGAGTCAGGGATCGATATTCTTTGAGGGCTAGCTACGCAAGAGAAGAATAGTCCAAGAAGGTCATACTTTGGGAACACCCTGGTGGACTATGTACCTTGGAGAGATAATGACTATGGTGTCTATAAGTCATGTGTCTTGCTAGCATTGAAGCCCATTGTCTCGTTGAGAGATGGGGTTGTTAGTCAAGGCCTTGCACTAGGACAATGCTGGTTGATATGATGCTATACAGATGCGATGACCAATCTGTTTCTTCTTATGAGATTTTTCAGTTTGAAAGTGACCATGTACTTGTATGAATACCTTCCTAGTTAAGAGGGAGTGTTGAAAAGTGTGACTAGGTCGGTCTTCATATTGACTATGTAATTATGTATTTTATGTAAAGAAGAATACAAAGATAATAAAATGTATTTTGTACTTGCTTCATGGGTTTCATGAGAAAGAGTTTATTATAGATTAAATAGACTTCTTCTTGATGTTCATTAGGGCTTGTGTCTTCTAGAATAAATATAATTAAGTGTTATTCATATGAAGGACCTAGTCTAGAGAATGCTCCAAGACCTTGGCAAAGAATGGCTTGTAATAGCCCTCACCAACGCTGGAAGTCAAGCGCTTATGATATGCTACAAGTTGGCCTTCAAACTATTGGATGAGTCGGCCTAAAAGCTATAAGTATGGTCGGCCTCAACACAGTAAATCTGTCTCTATATATACCTATGACCTACGGCTCATTCACACAATGTTTTTTGGTGGTCTCTGTAATAAGAAGTGCGGACAATACATGTGATACAGTGTGGATTATACATATGAAGAAGTGCGAATAATACATATGACAAAGTGCGGATTACACCTGTGAAGATGTGCAGACTATACCTATGATAAAAGTGTGGATCGTACCTGTGACAAAGTGTAGATTCTCTGAGTTTACACAGAACTGAAATGCGGAGTTTGAAGTCAATTGTAGTGTTTCAGTGCAGACATTATTTGAGATGTTAACAAGTGTAACGAAGTCCAAACTATCATGTACCTACCTGTGAATACAATGCGGATCTGAAGGGTGGATTTCTTTGTGTAATAGTGTAGTCAATAAGTGTCGTTTTTATCTGAGGTGGAACAATGATAAGTACAGGAAGAATTATAGATCACCATGATGTATGTGATTTACTATGATGCGAATGAATGGTGCTGTCAAGTTTGGAAGAAGAAATTCGGGCAATCTCTCTAATGACAGAATCAAGTTTGCAATATGAATGTCTAAAGTGGATGTGAAAAATTAAGGGTCACTGCTGGATAAGAAAAGAGAGGAAGGTAAATCTAGGATTTACCTTTCCTCTCACAGTTAATAAAAGAAAGAACAATACCGACTAGTGCAAGAAAGAAAGATCAACATGGAATATCGTTAAAGAAGAAGTAACAAGGTCTTGGAAGCATTTATAGGTCAAGAGTCTAAGTCTGGGTCATGGTACTTGCCATTTGAAGATCTATAAGAAGAATTTCTCGTGGGTTTTCCTCTCCAAGAGGGAGAGGTTTTTCCCTGGCTCTAGGAGCCTAATTTGTGTGTCTCGTGTATTTTGATAATTGACTTGATGAAAGATTAAATAAGCTAAAGAAGAGAAGACAAATAACTCAAGTAAGCTCACAAGTAATTATCAAGAAGAGAATTTATATTAATCTCCGACCCTCCAAATTCTCAACACTTTGTCCTTCAAGAATCAGTCCCGAGCTCACCTAATTCTGCCTCTTCTAGCAGCTCATTTGTCGTTCAATGATCTACACTTAGGTATTGGAGCAAGCCACTGCAACCCTCCTAACACCCGCTCCTTTGGCTACTCCACCAATTGTCCCGCACTAGGACAATATCCTCTAAAAAACGAACCAAGCTATGAAGAATACATACCTATGATTTGAGACTCTTTGTGTTGTCTTCAACCTAGGCCTTGTGCTGCTACAGACCTGAAGTATTCACCCTAGTTAGGGCACCAAATTAACCGTCAACCAACCCTGCACTGCCTCTTGTCAACAGATTTGCCTCCCTTCGCTTGTTACCAGACTTCATTAGGATGCTGACTAACCCTCCATTTGACAGCAGACAAACCCTATTCCAGGGCTCGGTCCCCCCTGTAACCCTACAACAAAACTTTGCTCTGTTACTCAAGAAGAATAATGTCCACGCAAGCATAGATTAGACGAGAAAATGCCCTCAAACAACTAGGCAGACCTCTGCTCCTACTCGGTCCTTCAACCTGTGACAAGAAAGAGTAATCCAACCTCTTTCCAAACTTCTTTCAGGACACCTAGAATGTGGTTGCCTCAAACTTCAGATGTACCTTCAATGATTTGATGCTCCTTGGATGTGTCAAATCACAGTCCTACACTTTGACCTAATCTTGCTCCCTCTCTACCTTGAAGTCGTCCACTTCTAGCCCTCTAACCCCGCTGGTAAAGTCTGCAACACGTGAGATTCTAGGGCACACTTATTCCTTCATAAACCATTGTGATCTCACTTCTATAGACCTCCAACTGTTGCGCAGTCCTCATAGGAGACTGCGGCCTATTTTGGAAGCCTTATAGGGATACCTGGCCTCCCTAAACCTAGTGTATTCAACCTTCAACATCACAGAAATTTTCTGCCTTCAATCAGAGGAAGAAACTCACAGTTTAATGCCCAGAATAGTCCCACAACAAGCTCGGTCCTAGGTCTCCTTCCTCGCTGCCTTTACTTGCACAAAACCATACCCAAATAGTCTTAAGAGCCACTTTCTTTTGCCTTTGTTTGGTCTCCTAGGGCATGCAGCTTCCTGAGGTAAACTTCGGCCTCCAAATTCAGACTTCACGTGAGAGAAGGGAAGCTATGATTGGTGAGGAATAAGGCTCCTCCTCTCCCCCTTTTATATCTTTTCCTTAGGGCAATGACTAGCCAATCTAGGGCCTTCCTTAAGTTAAGTCGACCCTTCTTTTGTGCTCCTTTGCCCACACATAATATTCAAAAATGATTATCTCCATTTCTATTAATCCAATTTTGGTGTTCTTTGCGGCCCCTAGTTCCTTTTATGGTCTACCACAATCTCCAAATGTCAAACCATTGAAACTCCTTATGGATTTGGCCCCACACGATTGGATGCAAAACCCCTAGCTTGGGTTCTAAGCCCACAAACCATATTTGTGTGCCCATTCCTTCAAAACCTACTAGCCTAGGGTTTGGAGTGGGGGATCACGTTTCCAAGCTTTCTTATTTCAGAAAGTTGTAGATGTTTACCCATTTTCTGCAACTTAGATTGTTTTCAATGCTCAATGAGAAAGGAAGTTGATTCCATAAGTGCTTCTTTTTCTATCTTGATATTAATCACTTTCATCAACCTAAATTGGATAATCGTGTGTTTAGTTCTAAACTTGTCAATCATGCAAAAAGATTGTGGCTTGAGGATAGGCTGTACAAGTTTTAGTGTTTAAAAGAAGTTTGAGAGGTATAGGAGGATGTATATATGTTCTTATCCACTCATCATTAGGGAAGCAAATGAAAGTGGCATCAAAGCAGATTGTTTAGACTAAGCAAATGTATCAAAATGTCATTCAAATAATCACAACCAATATAAACAAAAGCAATCCAATGGTTAATCACTAGAATATTAGCACCTAAGTTACCAAGAAACACAAACAAATATGGATTTGGATCTGGATACGGGTCCACCAAGTTTTTGAAAAACTAGGATTCGTTTGTGGTGGGAAACACAGGGTATATAAAATACAATAATAATTTTTTAATTTTAGAAAACATATTCAAAGTAAGAAATTAAAACCATTTATAAATCACAACATTTAGAGTTAGAACTAAAATCATTAGATAATTCATAAATTGGAAGATTGAAACCATGATGCATCATGCTTTATACAAAAAGCATAATTGTAAATACAAAATTGAGTGCCTCATCAATGATCATTCTATTGATATGATGATGTAGAGTAGGCCTATCTACATGTGAAAAAAATGGGTCTACATGCTCATCAAGTGAATGTTTCAATTCTGCATCATGATCTACCTGTAATCTTCCTTGAAATTTGCCTTGAAATCTAAAAATTCCCATCTAGTTATAATGGTAAATGAATATTGTACACTGTTTGAGAACATGGTATAGTTTATGTATCATATTGTTCTAAGAGGACTCTTCACCTAGAGTTGGATGGGATTGATCTAATTAAATTATTAATCACACAACCATCCTTTGTACACTATATATTATTATCTATGTATTGTCTCAAAGCTTTTTTGATAGCATTATCAAAAATTGAAAATTTAAATTTTGATATGTCAGACCTTTCTTGTTAGCATTATCATGTGCTATATAGTCTATAGGTAATTAATAACTTATACAACTATGCATCCTATCGATTGTTGAGATTCAACAAGATGATGAGCTTAGTGAAAAGAGTCGTCTTCACTAAGTGGGCCCACAGGCTATTTTTGGCGCAAAGTCTATTTTTAGACATGTCGATCATATTCTATGAGTTGCAGGATGCTATTTGTGGATGGTTGGTCAAGTTGGAAAATAGATGGACTTCTATTTTTAGACATATTGGGCGGAATCTATTTTTAGATTGCCAGTCTAAAAATAGATATGTCGAATATTATTAGCTCTTAATAATATTTGGACTCTAAACATTATCTTATTCTCTTGACAGAAGGAATTACGCTATTCCTGAGGGTTTACTGGAGCTAATGCATGAGGACTTCAATTAGAACTCATGTGAGAGAGTTTGGTGGAGTTATAGAAGTAGTTGGTGGAGTTGTATTCAGTTTAACTCAGTTAGACTCAGTTGAGCTAGTTGTATCTAGTCTAACTGATTGATACACTAGTGAGAGTGGTGTGAATTAATTCACTAAATAATAACTCATTAATCAACTGAAGAATACATCAGTTAACTACAGTGCATGGCAGTTTCAGTGGAGACCAGTGGAGAGGTAGGTGAAAGAGAAAGTGTGACTATCAGTTGTGACTATAGTGATGCATTGATTGCATCCAACACTCAGTGGAGATGCCAATGAAGATTGCGCAGTGCAAGCCAGGTGAATTTGAGTTCATTCAGAGCCATTCTTCAGCACGGATTGCGTAGTAGAGGCAGGCTAGTAGGTGGCAAAGATCGGTGCATGGATTTGCTAGATCGGGCCTGATTAGTGTGTAGCGATTGTATTATACTGAGAGCTTGAAATGTTCAGCTTTGTATGAGGATTGTTACATGATCTCTATGACATATATTATATACAGATAGTTGGGGTTTTTAGCTTCAGGCTTTCCCATTAAACAACTGTGTTAATGTGTGTGAATTTTTATGGTTTCATATGTGCATTGCAATTGATTTAATTTCCGCATGTGATGATCAATGGTGGAATAGATTCTGTATTGTGCATGAAGTTAAAATAGTGTGTGATCAGGAGAATCTTGGATATATAACACATAAGTTATATAATTTCTACATGGTATCAGAGCGATATTGATCAGAGCAGATTGCAATTATTGAAGCGGTTGAGTTTTGTGCTGGTGGAATTCGAATTTGCTGCAGTGTTTTCTTGGTGTCGAAGTTGAGCATTCATTAAAATGTATTTCAACGGATTGCGATTGGAGTATGCCCTTGAGGGCAGCTCGAATTATATTGCATGGAAGGACAAGATGGAGGCGATGTTGGATGATAATGGGTTGAAGGAGTTCATAGATGCAGAAATTCCAAAACCTGCTTCTAGCGATGCAACCGCACTTGACGCATGGCAAAAGAAGACAACAAAATGTCGAAGGATTCTGTTGGAAGGTGTGAAGGATCACATAGTGTCCAGCCTTCATGGTAAAGCTAGTCCATTCTTGATGTGGAAAGCTTTGACAGACTTGTTCCAAAGCAGAAGCGACCAGAGGAAGTTGGCGCTTAAAGACAAGCTCAGGAAAATAAAAATGGAGAAAGGCGAAAGTATACCCAAGTACCTCACGAAGTTTGTCCAGTGTAGGGATGAGCTGGGAAGTGTGGGGGTTACTGTAGATGAAGAGGACTTGGTGAGCTTGGTTCTCCTTGGGCTTCCGAAGAGTTGGCATAGCTACGAGGACTTTGTTAATGGTTGGGAGAAACTGCCGGGATGGGAGCGACTTTGGTTGGATCTTGTGCAGGAGGAGATAAGGCGGGGTACCAGGGATGGATCTTCATCAAAGAATGAAGATGAAGAAAATTGCGCTCTGGCTGCCAAAGCAAGGAAAGGGAAGGGAAAGAAAAATCCTTCTCAATCCGGTGCGAAAGGCAAGAAGCAGGACTTGTCCAAGGTGAAGTGCTTTCACTGTCACCAACACGGACATTATGCCACTAATTGTCCACAGAAGAAGAAAAATAAGCAGGCTGCTGGATCTGCAGTTGGAGAGGCCTTAGCCTCGCAGTTTGAGCTGGATTTTTCGCTGATCGCATGCTTGGTTTCAAGTGTGATGGGATCAGTGTGGTTTCTTGACAATGGTGCGTCTTTCCATATGACCAGAGACAAAGATTTGTTCAGTGATCTGTATGAGAAGGATCTTGGAGTGCACATCGAGATGGGTGATGATGGTAGATACAGTGCGACTGGTATCGGGACCATTTCCTTTGAGAGGAAGTCTGGTAAACCTTTCATATTGAAGGATGTCATGCATGTTCCAGGATTGAAGAAGAATCTGATCTCTGTGGCGATGTTGGAAGACAAGGGATATGACGTTGTTTTTAGCGAGGGAAAGGCTTTCCTACGCAGTAAAACAACTGCTGAAACCCGGAGGATAGGGGTTCGAGTTAAGAACCTTTATCAATTGCAGGTAGATGGCTGCGCAGCAATGGCAGGCAAAGCAGAAGGAGTAGTGAGCCGGGATGAGGGAGAATTGTGGCACAGGAGATTGGGCCATCTTCACCATGGCGCTTTGAAAATTTTGCAGCAGATTTCTACCGGGCTTCCCAAGGGTACACTTGCGCAGTCAGATCAATGCAAGGGATGTACTTTGGGAAAATTTGTGAAGACCACTTTTCATGAGAAGGATAGTCGCGCCACGACGATCCTTGAGAGAATTCACGCAGACGTGTGTGGACCTTTCTCAGTAGCTTCGACAACAAAGCACAGGTATTATGTGATATTTGTTTTTGACTTTTCTCATAAGTGCTGGATCTTCTTCATGCAGAAGAAGAGCGAGACATACTCAAAATTTTGTGAGTTCAAGGCGCTGGTTGAGAAAGAGTCGGGGAAGTAGGTGAAAGCTCTAAGGAGCGATAATGGTGGTGAATTCATCTCTGGTGAATTCAAAGACTTTTGCAGCGTAGAAGGAATTCGAAGAGAGCTCATAGCGCCTCATAACCCACAACAGAATGGGGTTGCGGAGAGAGAACAGAACGATTGTGGGTGCTGCACGGGCGATGTTGCATGATCAGGGCCTTCCCATACACTTGTGGGCTGAGGCATGCAACACTGTGGTTTATGTGCAAAACCGTTGTCCTCATAGAGTACTTGGCATGAGTACACCCGAAGAGGCGTTTTCTGGTAAGAAGCCTGATATTTCTCATTTGAAGATTTTTGGCTCACTTGTTTACATTCATGTGACGAAGGATGCCAGGAAGAAGTTGGAGCCGACCGCAGAGGTTGGGATATTTGTGGGGTACACAAAAACACCCCACAACTATCGTGTGTATTTTCTAGACAGTCGAAAGACTATTGTGCGACGGGATATCAAATTTCATGAGGAGAAAGCCATGAAGTGTTCGCTTGAGAGGGAGCCACAATTGCATGCAGATGAGGAGCTACTAGTTCCTAAAGATGAGCCTCAGGATGTGGATCAGCCACAAGAGGAGGTTCATGGAGTGGAAGAAACCACTCATGCAGCACCAAACATCAGAGGGCGGAAGCGCACTACAGAAGCTGAGCGATTGAATCTTGATGCAGTGCAAAATGTAGGAGCACCTACATCACAACATAGACAGAGACAGTCACCTGATCGATTTACTAGATACATGGCTCTAATGAGCAAGTGTATCATGACGGAGCCATCCTCTTTCGAGGAAGCTGTGGAAGACCCTGCATGGGTAGATGCCATGGTGGAAGAGTATGATTCGATTGTCAGAAACAGTGCATGGGAGATTGTCCCAAGGCCGACAGGGAAATTAGTGGTAGGTTCGAGATGGATCTACAAAGTGAAGCAAGCTGCTGACGGGAGTGTCGAGAAGTACAAGGCAAGATTTGTTGCCCAAGGCTTCTCACAGATCGAGGGGATTGACTATGAAGAAACCTTTGCACCTGTTGCAAGGTATTCTTCCATACGGACCATCCTTGCTCTCTCAGCGCAGATGGGTTGGCACATTCATCAGATGGATGTGAAGATTGCGTTCCTCAACGGAGTCATTGAGGAGGAGGTGTACATAGAGCAGCATGAAGGTTTCAAAATCTTCAGCAGCGAGTCACATGTGTGCAGGCTCAAAAGAGCGCTGTATGGGCTGAAACAAGCACCTCATGCTTGGTACACATGGATAGACAGTTATTTCACCGGACTTGGATTCACCAAGAGTGAGGCGGATCTGAACTTATACCAGATTGTGGTGGAGGGTAAGTTGCTGATCATTGTACTTTATGTAGATGATTTGATACTAATGGGTGATGAACTGTTGATACACTCATGCAAGGCAGATTTTGCAAAGGAGTTTGAGATAAAGGACTTGGGCCTCCTTCATTATTTCCTGGGAGTGGAAATTTGGTAGCGGAAGGGTGGACTATTTGTGTCTCAAGGCAAGTATGCCTAGGAGACACTGGAGAAGTTCAACATGCAAGGCTGCAAGCCTATCGACACTCCTCTTCCTGGTGGTTGGAGGAAAGAGGATGCTACATCGGCAGAGGTAGTGGATGCCATTGCTTATCGACTGTTGGTTGGTTCACTCATGTATTTGGTCAATACACGACCGGACATATGCTATGCTGTTAACCAGCTTTCACAAGCTATGGTTAAGCCTACCAAGCTCTTTTGGAAGGCAGGCAAGCATGTCCTGAGGTATCTCAGGGGCACATCTGGATATGGACTGTGGTACAGATAGTCGGATGAGGTGAAGCTGCATGGCTTCGCGGATGCAGATTGGGCAGGGAGCCCAACGGACAGAAAGAGCACATCTGGAGGGATTTTAAGTATCGGGTCTACAACAGTTTCTTGGTATAGCAGGAAACATAGATCCGTGGCACTCAGTTCAGCAGAGGCCGAGTACATGGCAGCAAGTTTGGTTGCATGCGAGGCTATATGGATGAGGAAGATCCTGGTCGGGTTGTTCGGTTCACACTTAGATCCTACTGTGATATATTGTGATAATCAGAGTTGCATTAAACTCTCGGTTAATCCAGTATTTCATGATAGTTCTAAACATATTGACATCGGAAATGCCATCATATTAGAATTGTGTGCGGCGGAGAAGATCATGTTACTTTCTTACATTCCTACGGAGGATCGGGATGCTGATATCTTGACGAAGGCACTCACTAGGAGCAAATTCGAATACCATAGAGGCAGGATTAGGGTGGAAAATAATCCCTATCTTGTTGAGAGGGAGTGTTTAGATTGCAACAAGATGATGAGCTTAGTGAAAAGAGTCGCCTTCACTAAGTGCGCCCGCAGGCTATTTTTGGCGCAAGTCTATTTTTAGATTATGTCTATTTTTAGACGTGTCGATCATATTCTATGAGTTGCAGGATTCTATTTGTGGATGGTTGGTCAAGTTGGAAAAATAGATGGACTTCTATTTTTAGACATATTGGGTGGAATCTATTTTTAGATTGCCAGTCTAAAAATAGATATGTCGAATATTATTAGCTCTTAATAATATTTGGACTCTAAAAACATTATCTTATTCTCTTGGAGCACTTCGGTTAAGTGCACATATGTGGCACGATAGGCGACGAAGGAATTACGCTATTCCTGAGGGTTTACTGGAGCTAATGCATGAGGACTGCAGTTAGAACTCATGTGACAGAGTTTGGTGGAGTTATAGAAGTAGTTGGTGGAGTTGTATTCAGTTTAACTCAGTTAGACTCAGTTGAGCTAGTTGTATATAGTCTAACTGATTGATACACTAGTGAGAGGTGTGAATTAATTCAGTAAATAATAACTCATTAATCAACTGAAGAATACATCAGTTAACTACAGTGCATGGCAGTTTCAGTGGAGACCAGTGGAGAGGTAGGTGAAAGAGCAAGTGTGACTATCAGTTGTGACTATAGTGATGCATTGATTGCATCCAACACTCAGTGGAGATGCCAATGAGGATTGCGCAGTGCAAGCTAGGTGAATTTGAGTTCATTCAGAGCCATTCTTCAGCAGGGATTGCGCAGTAGAGGTAGGCTAGCAGGTGGCAAAGATCGGTGCATGGATTTGCTAGATTGGGCCTGATTAGTGTGTAGCGATTGTATTGTACTGAGAGCTTGACATGTTAAGCTTTGTATGAGGATTGTTACATGATCTCTATGACATATATTATATACAGATAGTTGGGGTTTTTAGCTTCAGGCTTTCCCGTTAAACAACTGTGTTAATGTGTGTGAATTTTTATGGTTTCATGTGTGCATTGCAATTGATTTAATTTCCGCATGTGATGATCAATGGTGGAATAGAGTCTGTATTGTGCATGAAGTTAAAATAGTGTGCGATCAGGAGAATCTTGTATATATAACACATAAGCTATATAATTTCTACATCGATTACCAATAAGTAATCTAACTAAAAATCTAAATAGAATATTTGCTTTATAGGGTTTCAAATAGGTGGCAAATATTGTTAAAAGAATAAAAAATAAACCAAAAGATCTAATGTTATTTGCTTGGGATCCACATGTGAGGACTAGTTGGCACAAGATCCATTTCCAACTTTGAATGATCCATTTACGCGGCGGATCGTACATGGATCTGTGTGGATCCGTATATGTATCCATATTTGAAACGCGGATCCAACATTGAAATATCGTAGATCCTATAACGTAGATTAGCACAATGTTGCCATTTTGATAATGAATCAAGCTTTGGAGTATTTCTCTTTATATCCTATAGAGGTGTATGAAAATGACGTTCACATAATTATACACCCAATATGAATGAAAGCAAGATGATGATTAATCACTAGAATACTAGCATAGTTCCAAGATTTTGATAATGAATCAAGTTTTGGAGTGTTTCTTTTTATATTCTTTAGAGAATTAGGCTCATACATGAAGATTATAGTTGGGGATAACCTCTAAATATGACTAATCTCGAGGATCACCCTTCTATATGAAAGAAACAATGCCTTACTATATCTAATTAATATTATTTACGAAGGATCTTGATCTTCAATATAGTTGTATCTCCTAGCAACCATACTTGGTCACCATATTCCCCACATTTAATCTTTCAAGTTTGATTCAATTCAAAGTTGTTTAAATTTGGATTATATTCAAAGTTTGAATTTTATGTTTCCTTAAACTTATGTTGACTTTTATCCTAAATTTGTTCACATTGGTTTGCACTGATAAATTTTTTCAAAACTTTATGGTCATCAAACACAAACACGAACACGAATGTGAACTAGATGACTTAGGTATATATGCCAATGTTCTTCACTGCATATCATTCATTTGTTGTTATCATTCACATTTATTATTAAGTATTTCTTTGCTTTGGATATTATGGGCGTGCCCCTTTTCTTATGAATTGTAAAATTTCACAACTGAAATCCTATTGCAGCAATTGGTATTATTTCTCTTAATTGTTAATTATTTTAACAATTTATCTGCTATGACATGTATCGAAATAAACACACTGCTACCTTCACAAATAAAATTATGTTGAAAATAATTAGCGCTGGAATCTGAGAAATTACTAGCACACACATAAAATTTAACACTATTATTTTTGGACAAATGTCCTCGGAAAAACTCAATTTGGGAAAACCGGTGAAACAATGAGGGTTTTTATTATTATGCAGGAGTGAAAATCTAAGTACAATCTGGATGCCTGAAACTGGCAATCCATGTTGAAAAATGTAACTTGGTTCGGTCTTCATAAATATACGAGTCATTATGTATTGTACTTATCATATGAATGAAAAAGATTTTTTTTTATTAGTATTACAATGACTTATTAAAGCATGGGTTTCATGCTTGGGTCATCTTTTATTAGTCAAAGTCCCCATTGTGGACTCCTAGGATTTATATTGAGTCATTAAAGTCATTGTATATTTTCTGAGACCCTTCTTGGGCTTTTGAATCATGTAAAAATAATTATTTTGAGACAAAAATGAATTTTGTCACCTCTAGACCAATTCGGCCCTTGCCAAATGAAGTCAACTTGAAAGGGATCAATTCGACCCAAGAGAAGCCTATATATACAAGTGTAGTTCGATCTATTTGCTCATCAACTCAACAAGTTCGATTCACACAAGAAGCAGTGCAGTAAAAAGTGCAAAGTGCAGGAAGAAGAAGGAAAAGTGCAGGATCGAAGTTTTTGGGCTCTCTCTCTCTTTTCTGTGAAGTTACTGGGCAGTTGCAGGATCGAAGTTGCTGGAGTTGCAGGGTTGAAGTTTTGTTGCTGCAAAAGGTCGAAGCTGCAGGAGGGTTGAAGTGTTGTTGCTATGTAGATCGAAGTAGTTGTTGCTGCATAGATCGAAGTTTTGCTGCTACAAGGTCGAAGGTCTACATCGAAGTTGCTGGAAGGAAGGGTTGTGTTGTAGACAATTCTGTCCCCCTAGAGACAGCCTAGAGTTGCTATAGACCAGTGCCTAGGACATCTTAACATAGCAAGGAGCTCATAATATAGCTTGGGTTGTCAATCCAAAAGCTCTCTTACTATCTCTTGCAAAACAAGGAAATTAGTTTAAATGGAACCAAACTCTCTCAGAAGCTGATACAAAGATAAGAATAATGTAGGAACAGCATGCAAAACTCCAATACAAAAGCATCAGACAGTTAAGAGACAACTTACTGCAAAGAGGGCCAATTCAAATAATATGCCACAGAAATAAAATATCAGAAAGTGGATGCAATGAAGAAACATGAAGAAGATACTAGTTAGCATGAGGCTGATACCCAGATACACAAAAAAACCACATATGGGCTTATCCAACTAAGAATCCATACATGACAATGGCATTTTAAAAGCACCCTCCTCAAGTAACTAATATAGCAGAAAATATGGATGAAATGAACATGGAACAGTATATCATGACTAGGCCTATTTAAAGTGCTTGACTAATCCAAGTATGGGAACCAACTAGGATGAATCCTTACTTAAGACCAGTGAGCCACTCGCATTCTAGAACATGATACAAGAAGATAAATAGCATGAAATGAAATGTTATATTAACACATAAGAAAAGCTTACATACTGTGGGATACCAAAGACCAGAATCCTCATTACAGCTATAACTCCTCCTCACTGAAACCCTATGGGCTCTGAGCCTTCATACAAAAACTTTACAAGATGTATACAAAAGCCTTTCACTGCACAATTGTCTGATAGAAATCTGGAACCCTGACAATGTCTTTCTTTCTGGTTTTTATAGAGGAGATAGAAAGCTCTCGATAGTGAGGTAGGTGATATACATTTAATAGTCTGATTTGAAACAAAGTGGCGGAAAACATTCGCGCCCATACTGTGAATGACTGAATATAATTATTTGTAATTTGCAATCTACCTCTAGGAATAAATGAACTGGAAGAAAATCTCTTCAGGAACAGGGCATGAGGGTATTTCTTCGTGAACATTCTGTACGTTCCTGGAGGGAGCTCGACTGAAATATCATCTTGAAAACATTGCTTTCTGAGCACTGTACCTTCCAACATTTGAATTTAAACCCAAGACCTTTAATGCAGGACGCTGTATCTCTCGGCCTTTCACTGATATTTTTATGCTGTGAATTTAATGTCTTCAGCTGCCAGAACCTACCTCTTGTATCTCTCTGAGGGGTTCGATGGATTTTCTTTCTGTTTCCATTAATGAGGTCATATCATAACAACTACCTCAAGCTTCCCTCTTAAATTTCGCCAGCGGAATATCGTCCTTTGAGCTGCTCTTGACCTCTTGTAATGGAGGCGACAAATTATAGCGTTTCTTCATCATCTTGAAACTTGCAAAACCCATAGATACATTAGAAAAAACAGACTCAGGAGCAAGGGGCATGGAGGTGGAGATAATGTTGACGTCGAGGACATGGCCACATGGCTAGAACAAGCAGGGTGGTGAGGAAATTACAGTGGAGGTATGGCGAAAAGGTTGATTAGAGAGAAACATTAACATATAACGTAAGAATTAAATATATATGAGTAGCGGAGGGTGAGATGGTGAACACGTGGAGCAATGATGTGGTGGGGGACTCGGCCAGCGGATGGTCAAGCGGATGATCTGGACCGTTCAATTCCATAGTAAGATCCACGGCTACAAATGCTTTAAGGCAATGGAACGGTGGGCCATGGACGCAACAGACATGGGTTAAAGCGTGTGCAGCTTCGGAGGATATCCACCGTTGGATGGAGGTCGACAAATCTAACGGCGCTAGTGAATTCCGCTGCTCGTCTATGGTCGGACCTTTAACAGGCGAAATGGGCGGTTTGGAGATCGTACATTGAGGACACTTGTCATGCGATCTATGGAATCGCTGGCCCCATGGAGAATACCGCCAGCCTGGGATAAGTGGTGCGGAATGAAACAACTGGTTTTTGTACAGTGATCGTGAGTGCGGGGACCACCACGGCTAAATTGATTGCGGATCTTTGATTTCTATTGGATCAGACAGCTATGGCTTTACCCAAAAACATAAGGCGATAAGCTCCTGCCTGTCTAGCACACGGTCTTGTGCCTAGGTCACATGGGAATCAAAACAGGGAGGGCTAAGATCTCAGGGGCTAGGCTCGATAAATTTTCAATTATGGGTTTTGAGCCTTTGGGTAAGGTATTTTTTAGGCAGCAGGAGAAACGATAGGCAGAATATAACTGTTCTCGGCCACATGAGGAGATTTTAAAGGATTCATTTAGGTCTGAAGGCTAGAAATTTGAATGGAAGGGATAATATGTACAACATCGGCTCCATCTGGGGACGGCATGTTCATTCTTGGACATGTCGAGAACGTGCAGACCACTGATTATTTTTGTGCATATCTTAATACTCATCAAACCAAAACTGAAGCAAAACGTATATACAGTATGGTACATTAGGCTTGTTTTGCCTGAATCAAAATAGAAAATATGGTTTGAGAAATTGTCCATTTACAGGGGAGTCAAGCAGATCACCCTGTAGGTTTTCCAACATAAAAGTATTATTTCCTCCCTTCTTTACAATTTTGAATGCGCCGAACCACAGTGGATCAAATTTACCATGCTTTCCTTTTTCGGCTCTTCCAATATCCCATCTGAGAACTAAGTTGCCAATCTGCAACTTCCTGTCTTTGGCATGTTGATCAAAGATGTTTTTCATTTTCTCCTGATACTCCGCTAATCTCTAATTCACTTGGCTCCGTGTTTCCTCCAATTCTACCAGTTGGTTAATTCTTCTGACCATGTCATCTGGTTCTTCCTAATTTTCCTGCATAAAGCGTGCCACTGGCAATGCCAGCTGCACAGGAAACACAACTGCTCACCCATATACCAGTTCATAAGGAGATTTCCCAGTTGCTCTCTTGCTAGTTACTCTATTCACCCACAGAGAAAATTTCAATTGGGAATCCCAATTCTTTTGATTCTCATTAATTGTCTTCTTCAAGGCCCTCACCAGAGTTTTGTTGGAAGATTCTGCCAAGCCATTCCCCTATGGATAGTAAGTTGTGGAGTGATTTAATGTAATATCATACTGCTGGGAGAAATTTACAAATTTATTGAACTTGAAGGCCTGTGCATTATCAGTTACAATTCTAGCTGGACAGCCAAACCTGGATATGATGTTCTCTTCCATGAATTTGATGATTACAGCATCTGTAGCATTTCTCGCAGGTATGGCTTCCACCCACTTTGTAAAGTAATCTGTTGCAGTCAATATCCATTTATGTTGGCCACTTGATGGGGGATGTATTTCCCCTATAAAATCTAATCCCCATTTCTGAAATGGTTCATTTACATGAACAGGGATCAAGGGCAGAGCTACTAATTTCTGTCTTTCTGCAAATCTTTGGAACTTATCACATGCTCTAACCCAAACAAAAACATCTGTAAATAATTTTGGCCAGTAGAAACTAACCTTCAGGATTTTATGAGCTGTAGCCCTCCAACTGTAATGTCCTCCACAGATTCTTTCATGAAATTCCGTCATTATATTCTCCACTTCATTTTCTGTGAGGCATAATAGTAATATACCTGAAGAATCTCTCCAGTATAGTTGTCCATTAGCAACTATGTATTTCTGCGATTTCATTCTCACAGCTCTGTATTTTACCTTATCACAACTCGGAGGACAGCTGAGTGTTAAGAGATATTCAATTATTTCTTTGTACCAAGGGCTAGTGAGATATTTCATGTGTATCTTTTGAGTGGCCAGCTCTATTCCATGCTGCTCTTCTCCTTTCTCATACTCTTCATTTGCTATCATGGATAGATTTATACCTAGAGCCTGATGATTAGATTCAGACAAAATTTTGGCTAGCCCTTGTCCTTTAACCAGCTTAGTGGGTCTTATGTCCAGATCGTACTCCTGTATTTTTGCAATCCATCTTCCTCTTTTGCCTTCACTATCTCCTTCAACGAGGATATCTTTGACAACTGCTGCAGGAACATATGCAGTAATGTGGGACATATGTTGTTCATATCCATCTTCATTTTTCTGCAATAAAACTCCACCTACTGTATGAGGTGAGGCAAATGAAAAGATCATAAATGGCTTTGTATAACAGGCCTAGCTAGCACAGGGGCTTCAGCAAATGCCTGTTTTATCCTTGTGAATGCATCTCTGGATTCTTGGGACCATCTCACCTCATTGTTCTTTTTAAGCATATCAGTTATATGTCTAACTATCTCAGCATAGTTAGGAATAAATCTTCTAAGGAAATTGATTCGGCCTAGAAACACCTGCACTTCCTTCTTATTCCTGGGTAAAGGAATACTGTTTATAACTTCAACTCCCTTAGGGTCTATTTTCACACCATATTTAGTTACAATGTGCCCTAAGAGTTTTCCCTCATCTAATGCAAATAAAGATTTTTGAGTATTGAGGGAAAGACCATACCTTCTACATTTTTCAAATGTTCTCTGCAAGTGTTGAATGTGTTCAATATCATGCTTTGAAAATACTGTAATATCATCCAGATATACCACCAGAAACCTATCCTGCTCTCCAACAAAAGCAATATCCATAGCCCTCTGAAAGGTAGCTCCTACATTGATTAATCAAAAAGGCATCCTGGCATACATGAATGTTCCCCATGGCGTGGTGAAAGCAGTCTTCTTTTGATCTTCTGGTAACACAGCCACCTGATTATAACCGGAAAAACCATCCATCATTGACATTCTAGATGCTCCCACCACTTTCTGTAGGATGTGGTCCATCTTAGGCAGTGGATAATTATCCTTTAAAGATGCTCTATTTAAATTCATGAAATCCACACACAACCTTATTTCTCCATTTTTCTTTCGAACAGGAACAAGGTTTGCTACCCATTCTGAGTATCTCAATGGCACAATTATTTTGGCCTGTAGCAGCTTCCTAATTTCTTTTTCAATTGAAGGAAGCAGCAGTGGATTTATCTATCTGAGCTTCTGCTTATATGGTTTTGCATCTTCCCTCAGAGGAATTTTGTGCTGCATTATATTAATATCAAAAGTTTTTAGGTCCTGATAGGACCATGCAAATACGTCCTTATATGACCGAAATAATTTCAAATATTTCCTTTTATATTCATTCGGGACCTTCTTGGATAATTTTACAATTTTTTGGTCAGCATCAGTACCCAGATTTAAATCTTCCATTTGATCTTCTTCTATTACTTTAATGTGCTGCAATGGAAAATCATTTTTATCAAATAATATTTCTAGGGGCACTAGCCCTCTAGGGATAACATTTCCTTTCAGCTGCAGCACTTTATTACCTGCTATTCTTTCTTCCCATCTATTTTCTGCAATAGTCTCAGTTTCCTCTTCCTCACAGTCATCAATCTCCATATTAGAAAATTCTCCCACTGTCTCCAGGAATCTCTTCATTTGTTCATCATCTTCAAATACCTGCCAGTGCTTAATATTATCTAGGATGGATGGTTTATATCGTACCTCAACTTCATACCTCAAAAGTGGGTTCTGAGGAGGACGGAATGTACTGGCAGCTACAGCAAGAGAATCTGTTATTTTGTTCTATTCCTGGGGCATGAACTGTATGTTAAATGCTAAGAAAAAATTCTCCACCATATCCCATACTTCATTCCTATAGGCTTTCAGCCGGGGGTTTTTTGTCTGGCATTGATTTCTGACCTATCTAATAACCAATTCAGAGTCTCCCAGAACTTTTAAATTCTTTATATTCATATTCCTGGCGGTTTGTAGTCCCAACAGCAGTGCTTCATATTCAGCCACATTATTGGTAGCCTCATATTCCAATTTAAAGGACAGTGGGACCCATTTGCCTATAGGAGACATTAATAACACCCCAGCTCCATTGCCTTCTCTTGAATTTGCCCCATCAAAATGTAAAGTCCAGATTCCAACTTCATAATTTTCTGAAGGCTGCTCATCCTTAATTTTGAAGGAGGATTCATGCACATAATTTTAATCTTCTTCTAGCATAAAGCATGAAAAATCTCCTTCTTTACTATAGACTGGTGAATTTTCAGAGTTATCAGCCTTTGTAACTACCTTGACAAATTTAGTCTCTCTATATAACCTCCTCTCCTGTCCACCAAAAACTGGGATGGTAGCATATGTTAAATCCAGCTTAATTGACCCACCAATTTTTGTACCCCAGGACCTTGACAACAACATGCCAAAGCGGGCTGGGATATCAGCCACCACAATGTCCATGACCACACTCTTTGCTGGAATTTGAGCCAAATTGACCACTAAATCTTTAATCATCCCCAAGCATTTGACTCCTTTGGAATCAAATGAATAAAGGTCTTTATATGGGCGTGTTTTGCAGTCCTAGTTGTTCCATGACAGATAGAGGCATAAGATTATGGGAAGCCCCAGAATCTAACATACAATTGTGTAACAACAGGTCATGAATAACTAGAGACACATAAAAAGGATGAGTAGAAGGATCTACTTCCTCAACATGTGGGCCAAAGACTACCATGGGTCTTTCTTCTTGAAGTTTTAAACTATCAGGCACAATTGATATTTCAGGAGGGAGCATAAAAGAAGTAACGTGAGACTGATATGCAGGTTGTTTTAGCAGCTCGGTCAAGGGGACTGGAATTTTAATTTTCTCAAGTTCTTTTTGCAAACTAAAAGCAGGAGGGGGCTTTTCTATCACAAATTCTTTCGACTCTTTATTTTCAGCTGAAAATTTAATTTCTTTTGACACAGATTCATCATTAGGAGGATTGACTACTTTTGAAGAAGAAGGGACTTGGTCATTAGACTCTGAAGGCTTGTTCAAAGGACTCTTACCCTTTTCTGCAGCTTTTTGAGCTGATGGTTCTCTCTGTGCAGGTTCCCCCTTTTGAAGTGGCTCCTGTTCCTCATCTTGATTCCGGGTCCACTTCCTTGAAGATCTAAGATCATATTTTACATTGAATTGTGCTTGCATGAAATCAGCAAATTTTTTACAATAATGATCAATCTCTACTTCTTCTTCTTCTTGCAACGGGCATTCCACTCCATCGTTTTTTGAGAACACAAAATTTGAATCTTCTAGTTCATAATCACCATCTTCAGTGGAGTCATCTGCTGGACCTTCCAAGTACAAGGGATGTGGTACCTGATCTTGCTGCTCCTTTTCTTCCCTTGGCAATATTTGCAATGGTGGTCCCTTATACTGGGGATTGTATCCTCTGTTTGGAGCATTATAGAAATTCTTGGGAGCTACATTCTTGGCCTCTAATTCAAGCTTGACCATCTTCTTAATCATTTTTCTTATTTCATCCATGTTGTCAGAATCCTTGTCCTGATTTGAGGTAGATACCTCCTCTTTACCTCTCCTCCTAGTATCGTGTTCAACTTTTCCTTTTAATTTCCCAGTGGAGGCAAATTTTGCTTCTAATTCAAGAGCATCTGACTGAGCATCATCTAAAGTAGCGGGTTTCCTTTCCCTCAAAGAGAAGCCAAAATATGAATCAAAGGCTGCTATGAAAATCACCTTAGCAGCAGCTTGGTGAGGCTTCATCTCAGGAGGCAGGCTCAAATACAACTTATTAAATCTTTTGATAAACTCTACCACTCCCTCATTATGTTTCTTCTTTAGAGTATTGAATTCAGTGAGGCACATTCCATGATCTTTCTTTTCTCCCCATTTCCTGAGAAAAATATTCTCCATGTCATCCCAGGTGGTTACTGAATGGTTTCCCAATGTCTTGAACAATTTTCTGGCTTCACCATCCAAATATTGCACAAATAATCTTAAGACCACATCCAAATGTTCTACATTTAGGTTTTCTGCAAAAGCGTAGAAAGCCTCAAGATGTTTCTAAGCGTCAATATCATTTTCTCCATTAAATCTACGAAAAATCTTCAAATAATCCTGTGGCATATCATTTAGCACTTGGGGTAAGGCCAGTGGAGCGTATTTGTTCAATAGGAAAGCTGGAACATTAGCCATTGGAGGAGGTGGGGGTTGTGCAACAATTTGATGTACAAATGAAGGAAGGGGAGGACGAGGAAGTGCAGTATGTATAACAATGGGAATAAATTGCACATAAGCCTGAGGTGTAGATGGAAACAATTCACGGTTAACAGCAGCTACTTCTGTGATTTCTTTAACTTCTTCGGCCTCAGGGGTGAGATGAAGGTTTTCTTTGGTTCTAGCACTTCCCCTGGGTGGGCTATCTGAGTAATATTCAGGATTTTCTTCAGTAAAGTCAGGATTTTCTACTGGAATTTCATGATAAGAAGAGGATGGACGATCTTCTAAAGAATATTCAGGGACTTCAGCATGGGCTGATTGTCTTTCTTTCCAACTTCTTCTATGAATAATCTTCTCTGGGTCAGATACAGAGGATGTCTTTGACTGAGATGTATCTAATCTCAAATGTGGCTTACGAGGAGCTAGGACTACCAATAGATTTATCAAATAAAGAACAGTGGAGTCGCCAAGGTGAGAGGTACGCAACTCTTCAACTCTCTGTGCTCACCTGATTAGAGAGTGAATATGATTTGTCGAGGCCCAGGGAAACTGATATTCTCAAATTCGTCCCCGACAACGGCGCCAGAAAGATTTTGTAGACAATTTTGTCCCCCTAGAGACAGCCTAGAGTTGCTATAGACCAGTGCCTAGGACATCTTAACATAGCAAGGAGCTCATAATATAGCTTGGGTTGTCAATACAAAAGCTCTCTTACTATCTCTTGCAAAACAAGGAAATTAGTTTAAATGGAACCAAACTCTCTCAGAAGTTGATACAAAGATAAGAATAATGTAGGAACAGCATGCAAAAATCCAATACAAAAGCATCAGACAGTTAAGAGACAGCTTACTGCAAAGAGGGCCAGTTCAAATAATATGCCACAGAAATCAAATATGAGAAAGTGGATGCAGTGAAGAAACATGAAGAAGATACTAGTTAGCATGAGGCTGATAACCAGATACACAACAAAACCACATATGGGCTTATCCAACTAAGAATCCATACATGATAATGGCGTTTTAAAAGAACCCTCCTCAAGTAATTAATATAGCAGAAAATATGGATGAAATGAACATGGAACAGTATATCATGACTAGGCCTATTTAAAGCGCTTGACTAATCCAAGTATGGGCACCAACTAGGATGAATCCTTACTTAAGACCAGTGAGCCACTCGCATTCTAGAACATGATACAAGAAGAAAAATAGCATGAAATGAGATATTATATTAACACATAAGAAAAGATTACATACTGTGGGATACCAAAGACCAGAATCCTCATTACAGTTATAACTCCTCCTCACTGAAACCCTACGGGCTCTGAACCTTCATACAGAAACTTTACAAGATGTATACAAAGCCTTTCACTACACAGTTTGCTGATAAAAATCTGGAACCTCTACAATGTCTTTCTTTCTGGTTTTTATAGAAGAGATAGAAAACCCTAGATAGTGAGGTAGGTAATACACATTTAATAGTCTGTTTTGAAACAAAGTGGCGGAAAACATTCGCGCCCATACTGTGAATGACTGAATATAATTATTTGTACTTTGCAATCTACCTCTAGGAATAAATGAACTGGAAGAAAATCTCTTCAGGAACAGGGCATGAGGGTAGTTCTTCGTGAACATTCTGTACGTTCCTGCAGGGAGCTCGATTGAAATATCATCTTGGAAACATTGCTTTCTGAGCACTATACCTTCCAACATTTGAATTTAAACCCAAGACCTTTAATGCAGGACGCTGTATCTCTCGGTCTTTCACTGATATTTTTATGCTGTGAATTTAATGTCTTCAACTGCCAGAACCTACCTCTTGTATCGCTCTGAGGGGTTCGATGGATTTTCTTTCTGTTTCCATTAATGAGGTCATATCATAACAACTACCTCAAGCTTCCCTCTTAAATTTCACCAACGGAATATCGTCCTTTGAGCTGCTCTTGACCTCTTGTAATGGAGGTGAAAAATTACAGCGTTTCTTCATCATCTTGAAACCTGCAAAACCCACAGATACATTAGAAAAAACAAACTCAGGAGCAAGGGGTGTGGAGGTGGAGATGATGGTGACGTCGAGGACATGGCCACATGGCTAGAACAAGCAGGGTGGCGAGGAAATTATAGTGGAGGTATGGCGGAAAGGCTGATTAGAGAGAAACATTAACATATAACGTAAGAATGAAATATATATGAGTAGCGGAGGGTGAGATGGTGAACACATGGAGCAATGACGTGGTGGGGGACTCGGTCAGCGGATGGTCAAGCGGATGATCTGGACCGTTCAATTCCAGAGTAAGATCCACGACTAAAAATTCTTTGAGGCAATGGAATGGTGGGCCATGGACACGACAGACACGGGTTAAAGTGCGTGCAGCTTCGGAGGATATCCACCGTTGGATGGAGGTCGACAGATCCAACGGAGCTGGTGAATACCGCTGCCCGTCTATGGTCAGACCTTTAACGCGTGAAATGGGCGGTTTGGAGATCGTACATTGAGGACACTTTTCATGCGATCTATGGAATCGCTGGCCCCATGGAGAATACCGCCAGCCTGGGATAAGTGGTGCGAAATGAAACAACTGGTTTTTGTACGGTGATCGTGAGTGCGGGGACCACCATGGGTAAATTGATTGCGGGCCTTTGATTTCTATTGGATCAGACGGCTATGGATTTACCCGAAAACATAAGGCGATAAGCTCTCGCCTGTCTAGCACATGGTCTTGCGCCTGGGTCACATGGGAATCAAAACAGGGAGGGCTAAGATCTCAGGGGCTAGGCCCGATAAATTTTCAATTATGGGTTTTGAGCCTTTGGGTAAGGTATTTTTTAGGCGGCAGGAGCAACGATAGGCAGAATATAACTTTTCTCGGCCACATGAGGTGACTTTAAAGGATTCATTTAGGTCTGAAGGCTAGAAATTTGAATGGAAGGGCTAATATGTACAACATCGGCTCTATCTGGGGACGACATGTTCATCCTTGGACATGTCGAGAACGTGTAGACCACTGATTATTTCTGTGTATATCTTAATACTCATCAAACCAAAACTGAAGCAAAACGTATATACAGTATGGTACATCATGCTTGTTTTGCCTGAATCAAAATAGAAAATATGGTTTGAGAAATTGTCCATTTACAGGGGAGTCAAGCAGATCACCCTGTAGGTTTTCCAACATAAAAGTATTATTTCCTCCCTGCTTTACAATTTTGAATGGGCCGAACCACAGTGCATAAAATTTACCATGCTTTCCTTTTTCGGCTCTTCAAATATCCCATCTGAGAACTAAGTCGCCAATCTGCAATTTCCTATCTTTGGCATGTTGATCAAAGATGTTTTTCATTTTCTCCTGATACTCCGCTAATCTCTGATTCACTTGGCTCCGTGTTTCCTCCAATTCTACCAGTTTGTTAATTCTTCTGACCATGTCATCTAGTTCTTCCTGATTTTCCTACATAAAGCATGCCACTCGCAATGCCAGCTGCACAGGAAACACAGCTGCTCGCCCATATACCAGTTCATAAGGAGATTTCCCAATTGCACTCTTTCTAGTTACTCTATTCTCCCACAGAGAAAATTTCAATTGGGAATCCCAATTCTTTTGATTCTCATTAATTGTCTTCTTCAAAGCCCTCACCAGAGTTTTGTTGGAAGATTCTGCCAAGCCATTCCCCTGTGGATAGTAAGCTGTGGAGTGATTTAATGCAATATTATACTGCTGGCAGAAATTTACAAATTTATTGGACTTGAAGGCCTGTGCATTATCAATTACAATTCTAGCTGGACAGTCAAACCTGGATATGATGTTCTCTTCCATGAATTTGATGATTACAGCATCTGTAGCATTTCTCGCAGGTATGGCTTCCACCCACTTTGTAAAGTAATCTGTTGCAGTCAATATCCATTTATTTTGGCCACTTGATGGGGGATGTATTTCCCCTATAAAATCTAATCCCCATTTCTAAAATGGTTCATTTACATGAACAGGGATCAAGGGCAGAGCTGCTAATTTCTATCTTTCTGCAAATCTTTGGCACTTATCACATGCTCTGACCCAAACAAAAACATCTGTAAATAATTTTGGCCAGTAGAAACCAGCCTTCAGGATTTTATGAGCTGTAGCCCTCCAACTGTAATGTCCTCCACAGATTCCTTCATGAAATTCTGTCATTATATTCTCCACTTCATTTTCTATGAGGCATAATAGTAATATACCTGAAGGATCTCTCGAGTATAGCTGTCCGTTAGCAACTATGTATTTCTGCGATTTCATTCTCACGGCTCTGTATTTTACCTTATCACAACTCGGAGGACAGCTGAGTGTTAAGAGATATTCAATTATTTCTTTGTACCAAGGGCTAGTGAGATATTTCATATGTATCTTTCGAGTGGCCAGCTCTATTCCATGCTGCTCTTCTCCTTTCTCAGACTCTTCATTCACTATCATGGATAGATTTATACCTAGAGCCTAATGATTAGATTCAGACAAAATTTTGGCTATCCCTTGTCCTTTAACCAGCTTAGTGGGTCTTATGTCCAGATCGTACTCCTGTATTTTTGCAATCCATCTTCCTCTTTTGCCTTCACTATCTCCTTGAACAAGGATATCTTTGACAGCTGCTGTAGGAACATATGCAGTAATGTGGGACTGCAAAACATATGTTCTAAAGGCTTTGAGGGACTTCACCAGGGCATATGCCTGCTTCTCTAGTATATTATAATTCAATTCTGCATCATGTAATACCTGACTAAAAAAGGCTATTCGCTGCTCATATCCATCTTCATTTTTCTGCAATAAAAATCCAGCTACAGTATGAGGTGAGGCAAATGAAAAGATCATAAATGGCTTTGTATAATCAGGCCCAGCTAGCACAGGAGCTTCAACAAATGCCTGTTTTATTCTGGTGAATACATCTCTAGATTCTTGAGACCATTTTACTTCATTATTCTTTTTAAACATATTAGTTATATGCCTAACTATCTCAGCATAGTTAAGAATAAACCTTATCAGGAAATTGATTCGGCCTAGAAACACCTGCACTTCCTTCTTATTCCTGGGTAAAGGAATACTGTTTATAACTTCAACTCTCTTAGGGTCTATTTTCACGCCATCTTTAGTGACAATGTGCCCTAAGAGTTTTCCCTCATCTAATGAAAATAAATATTTTTGAGGATTGAGGGAAAGACCATACCTTCTGCATTTTTCAAAGGTTCTCTGCAAGTGCTGAATGTGTTCAGTATCATCCTTTGAAAATACTGTGATATCATCCAGATATACCACTAGAAACTTGTCCTGCTCTCCAACAAAGGCTATGTCCATTGCCCTCTGAAAAGTAGCTCCTGCATTAATTAATCCAAAAGGCATCCTGGCATACATGAATGTTCCCCATGGCGTGGTGAAAGCGGTCTTCTTTTGATCTTCTGGGGACACAGCCACCTGATTATAACCAGAAAAACCATCCATCATTGACATTCTGGAGGCTTCGACCACTTTCTGTAGAATGTGGTCCATCTTAGGCAATGGATAATTATCTTTTAAAGATGCTCTATTTAAGTTTATAAAATCTACACACAACCTTATTTCTCCATTTTTCTTTCGAACAGGAACAAGTTTTGCTACCCATTCTGAGTATCTCAATGGCACAAATTATTTTGTCGTAGCAGCACTCGTATTTCTTTTTCAATTGAAGGAAGCAGAAAGTGATTTATCTATCTCGAGCTTCGTTTCTTATAGGGTTTTTCATCTTCCCTCGTAGGAATTCAGTGCTGTATTATATTAATATCAAAGTTTTTAGGTCCTGATAGGACCATGCAACATACGTCCTTATATGACCGAAATAATTTTCTAAATATTTCCTTTATATTCATCCCAGACCTTCTTGGATAATTTTCATAATTTTTGATCGATCACACCCGTATTTAAATCTTCCATTTACGATCTTCTTCTATTACTTACCTAGTCGCAATGGAACATCATTTTTATCAAATAATCTTTCTAGGGGCATCAGCCCTCTAGGGAAAATCATCTTTCACTTTCAAAGACTTTATTTATTCTGCTATTCTTTCTTCCTATCCGTTTTCTCGCAATATTCTCGCTCTCTTCCTCGCTGCCCATCAATCTCCATATTAGAAAATTCTCCCCACTCGTCTCCGAGAATCTCTTCATTTTTTCATCATTTTCTAACACCTCGTCATGTGCTTAATATTATCTAGGATGGATGGTCTATATCGTACCTCAACTTCATACCTCAAAAGTGGGTTTCGAGGAGGACGGAATGTGCATCACAAATGCACAAGAAGAGTAATCTGCTATTATGTTCTATTCTCCCGGGCATGAACCGTATGTTAAATGCTAAGAAAAAAAATTCTCCACCATATCCCATACTTCATTCCTATAGGCTTTCAAACTCGTGTTTTGTCTAGCATTGATTTCTCGACATGTCTAACAACCAATTCGGAGTCTCCCTAACTTTTGAAATTCTTTATATTCATATTCTCGCTGTCGTTTGTAGTCCCATAAGCAGTGTTTCGATATTCAAACCCACATTATTGGTAGCCTCATATTCCAATTTAAAGGACAAAGGGGACCCATTTGCTCCGTAGGAGAGATTAACAACACACCGACCTCCATTGCCTTCTCTTGAATTTTGCCCCATCAAAATGTAAAGTCCGATTCAGCCCATATTCTCTTCGAAGGTCAGCTCATCCTTAATTTTGAAGGAGGATTCATGCACACAATTTTGATCTTCCTAGCATAAAGCATGAAAAATCTCCTTCTTTACTATAGCACCGGTGAATTTTCGCAGTTATCAGCCTAGTAACCACCTTTGACAAATTCTAGTCTCTCCGTATAACCTTTCTCTCATCCACCAAAAACCGGGATGGTAGCATATGTTAAATCCAAACTTAATTGACCCACCAATTTTTGTACCCCAGGACCTTTCGACAAAGAATATGCCAAAAGCGGGTCGATATACACCACCACAATGTCCATGACCACACTCTTTTGCGGAATTTGGGCCAAAATTGACTACTAAATCTTTAATCATCCCCAAGCATTTGACTCTTTGGAATCAAATGAATAAAGGTCTTTATATGGGCGTGTGATTTGCAGTCCTAGTTGTTCCATGATGTATAGAGGCATAAGATTATGTGAAGCCCCAAAATCTAACATACAATTGTGTAATGAAGAAAAGTCATGAATAACTAGAGACACATAAAAAGGAGGAGTAGAAGGATCTACTTCTCAAACATGTGGGCCAAAGACTACCATGGGTCTTTTCTTCTCTGAAGGTTTAAACTATCGAGCACAATTGATATTTCAGTGAGGGAGCATAAAAGAAGTAACTTGAGACTAATGAGCAAAGGTGTTGTTTAGCACTAGTCAAGGGGGATCGGAATTTTAATTTTCTCAAGTTCTTTTTTGGCAAACTAAAAGGAGCTTTTTCTATCACAAATTTCTTTTGACTTTCTTTATTTTCAGCTTAGAAAATTTAATTTCTTTTGGACACGATTCATCATTAGGGAGGACCGACTACTTTTGGAAGAAGATAGGGACTTGGTCATTAGACTGTGAAGGCTTGCCTTTTCGCAGGACTCTTACCTTTTTTTCTCGTAGCTTTTTTTGAGCCGATGGTCTCTCTCATAGTGTGTTCCCCCTTTTGAAGTGGCTCTTGTTCCTCATATTGAGTCCGGGTCCTCTTCTTGAAGATCTCGAGATCATATTTTACATTGAATCGCTCGTCATGAAATCAGCAAATTGTTTACAACAATGATCAATCTCTACTTCTTCTTTCTTCTCGCAACGGGCATCTCCCACTTCATCGTTGTTTGAGAACGTAAAAATTTGAATTTTCCAGTTCGGAAGCGTATCTTCTAAAGGAGTCATCCTGCCCGGACCTTCCAAGTACAAGGGATGTGGTACCCGATCTCGTCGTCTTTTGCTTCCCTTGGCAATATTTGCAATGGTGGTCTCCCTTATACTCGATTGTATCCTCTGTTTGGAGCATTATAGAAATTCTTGGGAGCTCGCATTCTTGGCCTCTAATTCAAGCTTTCGACCATCTTCTTAATCATTTTTCTTATTTCATCCATCTTGCTCGTAATCCTTGTCCTCGATTTGAGGTAGATACCTCTCTCTTTGCCTCTCCTCCTAGTATCGTGTTCAACTTTTTCCTTTTAATTTCATCAGAGGAGGAAAATTTTTTGCTTCTAATTCAAGAGCATCCTGACCCGAGCATCATCTAAAGTAGCAAGCTTTCCTTTCCCTCGCGAGAAGCCAAAATCGAATCAAAGGTCACAATGAAAACCACCTTAGCGAAGCAGTCTTTCTTGTGAGAGGTTTCATCTCGGAGGTGCTCAAACACTTCTTATTAAATATTTTGATAAACTCACCACTCCCTCATTATGTTTCTTCTTTAGAGTATTGAATCCCAAAGAGGCACATTCCATGATCATTTCTTTTTCTCCCCATTTCCTCGAGAAAAATATTCTCCATGTCATCCTTGGTAGTCATCGAAATGATTTCCCATTGTCTTGAACCATCTCTGCTTTCACTATCCAAAGATTGCACAAATAATCTTAAGACCACATCCAAATGTTCTACATTTAGGTTTTCTCGCAAAGAGCGAAAGCCTCAAGATGTTCTCTCAGCGTCAACATCATTTTCTCCATTAAATCCAGGGTAAAATCTTCAACAATCCCTGCTGGCATATCATTTAGCACTAGGGATAAGGCCATAGGAGCGTATTTGTTCAATAGGAAAGTCGAACATTAGCCATTGGAGGAGGTGGCTGGGAGCAACACCCATGTGTACAAATGAAGGAAGGGGAGGAGGAGGAAGTGGAGTATGTATAACAATGGGAATAAATTGCACAGAAGCCCGAGGTGTAGATGGAAAAAAATTCACGGTTATCAGCAGCTACTTCTGTGATTTATTTAACTTTCTCTCGTGTTGCGTGAGATGACAGGTTTTCTTTGGTTCTAGCACTTCCCCCGGGTGGCCACTGAGTAATATTACAGGATTTTCTTCAAAAAGAAAGCCGTAGATTTTCTACCGGGAATTTCGAGAAGAAGAGGATGGATGATCTTCAGTGAATATTCAGACTCTTAACGGGCTGATTGTCTTTCTTTTCCAACTTCTTTCTATGAATAATATTCTCTCGGGTCGGATACAGAGGATGTCTTCGACCGAGATGTGTCCGATCTCAAATGTGGCTTTGACGAGGAGCCAAAGATCACTACTAGATTTATCAAATAAAGAACAAAAGCGAGTCGCCAAGGTGAGAGATACGCAACTCTTCAACTCTCGTGCTCACCTGATTAGAGAGTGAATATGATTTGTCGAGGGCCCAAGGAAACCGATATTCTCAAATCTGTCCCTGAAACGTGCGCTCGTAAAGATGTTGTAGACAATTTCGTCCCCCCTAGAGACAAACTCAGAATTGCTATGACCAGCTTCCTAGGACATCTTAACATAGCAAGGAGCTCATAATATAGCTTGGGTTGTCAATCCAAAGCTCTCTTACTATCTCTTGCAAAACAAGGAAATTAGTTTAAATGGAACCAAACCTCTCAGAGTCGATACAAAGATAAGAATAATGTAGGAACAAAGATGCTAAAACTCCAATACAAAAGCATCGTATAGTTAAGAGACGAGCTTATCGCAAAGAGTGCCCGCTCAAATAATATGCGTAAATCAAATATGTAGAAGGGGATGCATAAGAAACATGAAGAAGATACTAGCTAGTAAGGAGTGCCGATACTCGCATACACAAACAAAAACCCACATATGGCTTATCCAACTAAGAATCCATATCATGACAATGGCGTTTTAAAAGCACCCTCCTCAAGTAACTAATATAGCAGTAAAATATGTGATGAAATGAACATAGCGAACAATATATCATGACTAGGCCTATTTAAAACGCTTTGATTTGAATCCACATATGGGCACCAACTAGGATGAAATCCTTACTTAAGACCAAAGGAGCCACTCGCATTCTAGAACATGATACAAGAAGATAAATAGCATGAAATGAGAGATATTATATTAACACATAGAAAAGATTACATAAACGTGGGATACCAAAGACCAGAATCCCTCATTAGCTTATAACCCTCCCTCACGAAACCCTCACGGGCTCGAGCCTTCATACATAAACTTTACAAGATGTATACAAAGCCTTTCACCGCATACTGCTTATCGATAAAAAATCGAACCTCTACAATGTCTTTCTTTTTATGGTTTTTTATAGAAGAGATAGAAAAACCCCAGATAGTGAGGTAGGTAATACACATTTAATAGTCTCTGTTTTGAAACAAAGTGGCAGAAAACATTCGCGCCCACACCGTGAATGACCGAATATAATTATTTGTACTTTGCAATCTACCTCTCAGGAATAAATGAACCGGGAAGAAAATCTCTTCGTGAACAGGCATGAGGGTAGTTCTTCGTGGAACATTACGTACGTCTCCCCGGAGGGGAGCTCGACCGAAAATATCATCTTGAAAACATTGTGTCGAGCTAATCGTACCTTCCAACATTTGAATTTAAACCCAAGACCCTTTAATGCAGGACGCCGTATCTTCGCCTTTTCACCGATATTTTTGTGTCGTGAATTTAATGTCTTCACCGCGTAAACCTACCTCTTGTATCGTCTCGAGGGGTTCGATGGATTTTCTTTTCTCGTTTCATTAATGAGGTCATATCATAACAACTACCTCAAGCTTCCTCTTAAATTGCTCAAACGAATATCGTCCCTTGAGCTGCTCTTGACCCTCTTGTAATGGAGGCGACAAATTATAGCGTTTCTTCATCATCTTGAAACCGCAAAACCCACAGTATACATTAGAAAAAATGTGACCAAGAGCAAGGGGCGGAGGGGAAGATGATGGTGACGCGAGGACATGGCCACATGGCTGTGGCCGTTGTGGTGGCGAGTGAAAATTACGCGGGAGGTATGTGGCGTGAAAGGCTTATCAAAGAGAAACATTAACATATAACGTAAGAATGAACAGACATAGTATGATAGGGCGGAGAGGCGGGATGGTGAACACGTGGAGCAATGACGGTGGGGGACCACACGGATGGTCAAGGGATGATCCGGGACTGCTCAATTCCAATAAGATCCACGGCTACAAATGCTTTGAGGCAATGGAACGGTGGGCCATGGACGCGACAGACACGCGTTAAAGCGCGTGGTAGCTTTGGGAGGATATCCACCATTGGAGCGGAGTCGAAGCGCATCCAACGGCGCCTTGTGGACTCGCTGCCCTGCTCATACGGACCTTTAACGCGCGGTCGGCGTGTTCGGAGATCGGACATTGAGGACACCGACGAAGAGAGATCTATGGAATCGCCGGCCCCATGGAGAATACCGCCACCGGGATATGGTGCGGAATGAACAACCGGTTTTTTGTACAAGGATCATGAGCGGGACCACCACGGCTAAACGACCATGGGCCTTCGATTTCTATCACTGACCTGGACGGCTGTGGCTTTACCTCGAAAAACACAAGGTGATAAGCTCCCCGCCCGTCCGGTACACGGTCTTGCGCTAGGTCACATGGGAATCAAACAGTGAGGCTAAGATCTCGTGGGCTAGGGCCCGATAAATTTTCAATTATGGCTCGGAGCCTTTGGGGTAAGGTATTTTTTAGGCGGCATGAGCAACGCATAGGCGAATATAATTGTTGCTTCATCATGAGGAGATTTTAAAGGATTCATTTAGGTCCCAAGGTTAGAAATTTAACTGGAAGCGCTAATGTCTACAACAAAAAGGAAAGGAGACCTTGATTAAATTAAACTATAGTAAATAGATTTCTAATCCAAATTGACGAACGAAGAATAGTGAGATCTCAAATAAATTTATATATAAAACAGATCACTTAGAGATCCTATGAATGTAATTAAAATCAAGTAAAATCCAACCTGTGCTTCACAAGAAATGTTGGGTCACACGTTTATATGACATATTAATTGAGTGTTGTAGGTGCCTAATGATCATTGAAATACCTTGATTTACAGACTGCAGAATTCTTTGAAGTCGTAAAGGATGATGATGCAGAGCATCAAGCTCAATTTTTATTAATTAATCGTGTGAAATAGGGTGGAGACGTTTTAATTATTTTATTAATTTTTTATAATTTAAGAGAGAAAATATAAAGGTGAGGATTAATGCATATGTAACATTTCTCCTTGAACACCATTCACAATTTTTACTTTGGCCTATCAATATAGGCATTTTACTTACACCTAATTTATCTAGTTGTCCAATTTGTGACTCATTTGTTTCCTTACTAGCATTGAGTATTCTCCTCTACCATACACATGAAATTTTAATTTTATATATATATATATATATATATATATATATATCCTCGTCTCTCTATTTCCTCCATATGGTAAGTTGTCATTTTAATCACTATATATTATTAATCCCCTATGGTTTTACTTCCATAAGTTCTCTTTTAAATAATCTATTTCTAGCTCCCCATCCCATCACATGTTTCTCGACTTTCAATACTCATCACGTGCTTTGGGTCAACCTAGCATGAAAGATCATTATTTAAATTTTGATCCCATCATGATTAAGGGATATCGAATTTCAACCTTAGTTCTAACTTTAGCTCCTTTCCACTAATGATTCGATTCCATATACGTATTGACTTAATGATTCGAAGACATTACATATCGACTTAACTCAATAGATCAGTTAATTAACTCTCAATGCTAACTTTTAGAAGTCTTAATACCTCATATCATTTTTGTTCACCGCTTATCCAATAAATGAAAGTTTTTATACGCCATCATTTATAATATCAAACTTTGGGTTTTCGCATGTACTTGGTTACAGTTGATGTGTTTGGTGGTCTTGTTATTCACATTACACACCGCCACGATACATGGTATTAATTGACTATTTATTTCTCTCCAGCCGACTTCGTGTTTATGGGTTGGATTATTAGTACCCTTGATACGACATGCATATATTGTATTTATTTTCTTGTTGAAGTTCTGCACTTGAGTATATGTTCGATTTTTTATATCCAAGGATATTATTTCGAGGTTAGGGCTCCTGCATAAATGTAGTTAATTTTTTGTACCCAACATCAATTGTGGCCACGTATTAGATCTACCTCTCGAGATTTCCCGACGTCCTTTTCCCTCGCCCTTTCATGATTTCTCAACCCTCGATCTATTCAACCCTAATTTGAACGATGGATCTCCCGTTCGAGACTTAGGGTTTTTCAATATTGTTTTTAAAGGCGGTTTTTCTCTCTCGTAAAAATCTTCTCGCGCTTTTTCATTTTGTTCGACCGCCTATCACCCGCCGCTAGAGAAGAGAATTTGGGGTCTAGACTTCGTATACCGAATGTCGACATAATCCCATCGACCCAAGGATGCAGTAATCCCCCATTTTTAGTTGTAACATCGCTCGGGTAGAGGCTTCTATGCCAATGCTTATCTCTCTCATCAAATTTTAAAAATGAATATCGTGTTTTTTATATCTGAAGATCAAATCGTCTTCTAGTTGCAAGTGTTATTTTGTTTTCGACTTGCAAAATCTATTAATGCGTCAATCATCCGCCTGTATTGGAATAATACTTATTATCTTGTCTAGGGTCACTTAAACGATCTAATATATCTTTCTATGTATTTTGCCGGCCAAGAACATAGACCTGCAGCTATGAAATCAACGCATTCTAGGCTTTGCTGAAGAACGATATCCCTTGGTTCAATTTATCCTCAAAAAAAGTCGTGGTTTATACTTCCTCCTTTAATAGCCGAAATGGTAAATTGTTAAACCTCGACCTCGTTGAAAATTTTTTATGATATCGCTTCTATTTCTGTTTCTTAGATTTATACTTGAGATTGTTAGTTTTGACCATCTGTTCTTATTTCTGACTGGTTATTCTCCATTATAAATGTATTCGGCGTTAGTGCTTTCGACATCAAATCCTGTATCGAACCTTCTCGTTTTTCTCTCAAGTTGATTTGCGTAGAGGTTTATTTAACCTCTTTTTAGATTTTACGTTGTTTATTTCTTTCTTTTAATTAAGTTAGCATTTTGTGCTACATGCAGTAACCATCGTTACTCAATCTCTTGGAAATTCTCTTCGATTATACACGGGTAGGTTCATCCACCGACCTTTTGAAATTTCATTTTGAAATATATATGGTTAATGCCTACTCAGCCTCTAAGTTTCTCTAATTGCTTCTCCTCCCTCAGAGACTAAGATCCGATATTGGTTCTCACACTTTTTTGATTTTATGTACATGTAGTATGAATTTTGATCACTATATATAAACATTCAATTTAAATACTCAAATGTCAATTGAGTATATTCTGTGAGAAAAACCCCTAACAAATGTTTTCCAATATTTGACCCGTTAAGTTATGCATGTACATATTAGTTCTTTAGTCTCACCTTGCCGCTTAACTCGACCGTTAGGAGAATAATACTACTTTTCTTTTTTCTTTTTCTCTTTTTTTTTCTTTTTTTATACAATGAGTACATTAATTCATATTTCCTTTCTGTCCATTATTAGTATTTTCTTTTTATAAGTCTCTCGGTATAATTATATATACACAGTGTATAGCCCTCCGTGATTTCCAAAGCTAGTCGTATGGATTATAATTTATGCTTTCTTTTTAAAAACCAAAATTTGACACGAGTATAATATTTGTTAGCAGTATGTCATTTTGATTAATAATAATAATAATAATAATAATCGAGTTAAGATCTCTGTTTTTATTTTCACGCATTATCAACGCTTTCAATGTTATAGAATTGAAAAGAATACTCTTGTATTTATTCCCATAAAAATAATTGTTATATATATGTAAGATGGATTATAGAATACACCCTAAACTCGTTTTCTCGTGCTTTTGGTGAGTAGGTAGGGTTCTATTAACAATTATTATCTTTAGGTTCATGCTTCACTTGTATTTTTTTTCTTTCGTAAGTAGATACAATAATATTGCTAGGATTATTGCATCCTTCAATCAATATTTGCTCTTCCAAGCTAGTAATTTCTAAGAATTCTTGTATGGAGTTAAAATTAACTTATTACTTCGTATGTCAATGTTCATCTCAAACATGATCTTTTTATTTCTGTCTCGTTATAAACTCGTTATCAATTTTTTGTATATCAGTTAGTAACACTTGATTTGTTAAATCTAGTTACATTTTTAGTGAACTTGCAGACATAGATCTCTTACCGTATAATTTTTTCTCAAAATTCATTCAATTGTATCTATACTCTTATTCTCTCCCCTCATTCCGGATAGTAATACACCAATTGTATAACAATTATAAAACATAACACGCTTTTCCGTATCTCACAGCATCCAAATCTTGAATACATGTAAGCTTTCATATTCTGTAAGATGGATTTCTCCGAAAATATTCGATCTTGCTACCGTATTCACCGGATTTAATCTATTAAGTCTGGTCAATCAAAGGCATGATGTAACATAGTACTAATTAATTTAACTTTCCAATCCTAACTATTTCTCGTAATTAATTGTACACAATATACAACTTAACCCCAACATGAGCATACAGGGTGACCACTTCCCAACTCAGAGTCTTTCTATCTCCAGAACTCACCCCCTGGGAGAAGCAAGATCCCTTCCTTAATAGACCAACCCTAACTTATTCTAGAATAGTTTGTCGTTTTCGCTCCCCAAAGCTCGTTTTCTAATTTCGCGTCCAGAATTACAAGATGCTTTTTTTCTCCTTGCTCTTAGGCTTCCCTTATTTAGGAATTTGAAATGCTTTCCGTTTTCTCCTGCCTTTTTTTTTACCTCTTTTCCCACACTTCTCCACCTCATTATGAAACTAGATTTTTTCTCAAAAATTCAATTTAGAAATAAATTTTTTCAAGATTTTTGAAAGATTTTTGTGAAATCTTAGCCTCTTTCCATACCCTCATGGATTTGCAAGTGATCTCTATCATTCTCATTTAACATATTTAATTATTTATTTAATTTTCATAATCAATCAACATTAATTACATCCACACATCACATTTATCCTAATAAAATCCACCCCTTTGGATTAAAGTTCAAATGTTCAACTTGAAGAGAGAGATTACAAAACTAGAGTAAATACAAAGATATATCCTTTTAATAATTAAAGGATATGAGTTAGGTACCCAATTCAAAGAGTAGGAAATTTCTTATGTACGGACTTTTTTGAGTCCACGCCTAGAATGAATCTAATTTATATTTAGTTGGAGGATTGGGCTTATAGAAATTTGTGGGGTGAAATAAACACATTTTTTATGTATAAATATGAGTGTTTTTTGTGAGGAAGAACAATACCGAAAGAGAAGTACAAGAAGAGTAGAGTGGTTTTGGTGGGGCCAAGAGGCAAGAGGCCACCTGTCGTAATATTTGCCGTAGAAATTTATATTTTTATATCCGTAGTTGTTTTGAAATATCTCTTTCTCCTTCATGTAAATTTTGTGTTGAATTTTTTGATGGCTTTATTTTGAAGAAAATTTGACATTTTAAAATGGAGTGACCATGGTTTTTTATATGCTAGGATACATGCTTTCAGCAAAATCCCCCGCATCATTTGGTATCGTAGGAGAAGGATACCTATTTTTGAGTTCACAAATTTATGAAATAAATTAATAGATTATTCTGTGATTATTAATTTGCAGTTTATACCCATGTGTTTTATATATAATTGTTGGAGAGCGGAATGCAGTAAATGCCATGGTGCAGTGGAAAATGTAGCTGAAATCCCACACGGCGCTGGAGCAAAGGGTATGGGTTGCAGCATTATAGTTAGTTGCTGCAAATCAAAGGAAGGCACTGATCATATTTGGAGCCACCAGCCAACGTAAAACAATTTTCATCGATGTGAGTGAGGTCATACAGACACATGGTATTGAAGTGATGTCACGACCGTCACCGTAATTTCATATTTTAAATTGGTCGAAAGCTTATATTAAACACCGCCGTCATATGCCTGTTGAATGTCAAACCTCAAAGTGGCTCGTGAGTCTACATGGTGCATACATATATATTCGTACCCACATTGTATATGTGTGCGTGAGCTATTTCGGTGTATGGATTAATGAAATATTGCAATTGCATAGCATGAGTAAGAGTCAATATATTCTTTGGTTCCCCATGATTGTATTATTCGAAGTCGCTGTTTTATATCTAACAAGAAGCTCTCCTATCAAATCATAAAAGAAATTAAGAACCCGATAACTGAAAAAGGCATACTTAGTACAGGTAGCTACATATGTAAAGGAAGAACAATGCGTTGTTTTTTCTCCATTGAATCGTTTTGGGTTCCCTCTCCGTTGGTATTGCTTGACCGCGATTTTTCACAAAGTCCGAAGGAACAAGAAAACATTCGTACGTTTTTGAAAGAGACTGGTGAACGACAGAGAGTGAACATGAATGGAGAAAGCGACATTTCCGGGATTCTGCTGGGACGTCCCGTCGAGGAGAGAGCGCGTCTCTGATGCGCATCGTTACCGGATCTGACCCGATGTACCTGTTGCTCGGTGCCTTTGTCTGCTTTCGCGCCATTTTTGGAGGAATATACTACCAAGGTCGTGCTCTGATGTTGGGCAAGACATTCAGAGACCGAGGTGAAAGTGTCGTACGTGTGCGCCCCCAAACTAATTCACCCGCCGGGAGTTCTTGTACAAAATTAAGGACAGATCGGGCCGGCACCGAGAGTCGTGCTTGCTGCACCCCATGGTTGCATGTTGGGAGAGCAGTTCGATCCTTCTTTCTCACAGATTACGGATATGAGCGTGTCACTTGTAAAGGACGTTAGGTTCTATTAACAGTGATTGATTTTCGAATGAGGTACATTCATTCCCACTCTTGAGATCACGCATTATATGAGTGGTCGACCATGTGAACATAATGGTGAGCACTTAACCACTCCGTGGCCGAAGGAGCTGAAGGTGAACTCGAGCCTGCTGCCATCATAACATAATTTTCACCCAGCGTCAATCTAAGGAGTGTAGCCTCCGTAAAGACTCCGTGCTTGTGCTTGGAAGGATGGCCGGGCGCATATACTATAATCACTGCATAATCACAAACGGGCAAAAGGGAAGGACCAAGAGAAGAATCATAAGTAAGCGTATTTGAAATGATAATAGGGCGTCCTTCAGCGCCCGTTGTTTGCAATCATTGAATCCATCCCCGGCCGTGCTTCGACTCCGACATGATTTCAAAATAGGGTACCCTCGCTTTCCTCGATATCCATGTTCGTGAGCCACTTAGGACGATTGACGTTGCCATGGGCTGCATCGTGGCTTCAATTTATATTACCGTTTGCGAGAGAGATTAAGTCTCTGATTTTTTCAAATGCGCCATGTCATCCTTTGATTTTGACAAACATATCCTCATCTATCGTGCTATTAATCCTTCCTTGTTAAAAATTGAGACAGTTGCATTTGTCGGTGTTTGCAAACATTAGTTCAATTCCGCATCAGATCCGTTGATAATAGACGGCAGTATGCGAGACCTTGGACAAATTGTGGTGTTAAAATTTTGCAATGCAGTATTACACGAATATGCATGTTCATTTAGTGTCAAAATTAATATATAGTCACAAGAAGAAGACCATCTTGAGGTGCGAAAAAGAGCTGATTTGTCTATATTTTTTTTAGATAGCTTAATAGGTATGGCCAGCTTATCGAGCTATGACAATATGTAATTGAATTTATTGTGCCCTTGGAATCTTGAAATGGTTTGAGGCATTGACATATACATAACTCAATGGAGTGGTTTTGTTAGGATTAGTCGCTCTAACAAATCGCAAGGTGTGAATTCAAGACAACAATTAGACAAGAAAAAAATGAAGTATGAAAGAGGGTGAAGATACATACATCCAATGACAGAAAGGTTTTTAATAGTTGCATAATTTTTCGAACAGAAAACAACACCATCATTTTGTTATTGGAGACAAATATTGAAGTGAAAACATATGATATGAGAGTTTGGATAGTTTTAAACCGAGATTGAGTATTTTCATCCAAAATGAAAATTGGTGTAAAAGTCCTAAGTCAAAGAGTCGTAAGATAGGTCCATGTCCTAATGTAATTAAAAGGAACAGGACAGGACCTAAATACTGATATTAAATAGACATTGGGGCAGCGTTCAGAAAAGAGGGTTTTCAGAGATTGGTTCCAAGATATAAAACCAAGAGAAGCCAAGCACAGAGGAAGGTATTTCGATGAATGGAAAGTGTGAAGGATTACTAAGAAGTGGATTAAATAGTGCCCACAAGTGAATGATGCAACATGTGAATGGGAAGATGACCTTGATAGTCATTTCTAAAGATCTGAAAAATACCACAAAGTAGAGGGGGAGAAGAAGGAAAATCTTAAGGTAAGGGTATATAACAACATGTATGAAGAGTACAAGGGGAGAGAAGTTACCGAGATAATAATTCACCTTGAATTTTTAATGGAGTTGTTGCAGAAAATGAAACTGGACACATGGTTGGACCATGAGAAATATGGAGGGCGAAGCTACATGCAGAGAAGGAAAATCATGTATACAATGAGAAGAGCCATATGAAGCTCGAGCAGACAGGGGAAGAACCTGAGAGGTATTAAAATGGATGCTTCCATTTGTGGCCCGTAACATGGTGCACTCTTGGTGAAGAGATCAAGGAGGAAGATCTCATGAACTATTGGGATAGTTTAGAAGCATCTCAGAGGTGTTGGCGAGAGAATGTATGAGGCCACAGTTTTTACAAGTATTTTTTCTCAAAGGTTATGTATGTTCGTGTTTGGTGTGTGGAAGATGGTGAGCTATTGATGGAACTGTCACAAAGGAGAATGAAAAAAACTTTGTCACTAAGTCGTAAATTTCTTTCGCAGAAGGGAAAATGTTACTTTGTTACGACAGAAGAAATCATAAATGACTTTTATTTGGGTTAGACAGCAAGTCCAAGTCAGCAGGAATGGTGAACAAAGTGAAACAAGCCAAGAAAAATTCCATGAGGTAAAAAATGTATTTGTTTAATGGTAAATTGGTCAAGCAAAATTTTACAATGATGCTGAACAAGGACAATTCAAGAAGATTGCCCATGAAGAGTGAAGCAGGATGAGACAAAAAGAAAAATTTAAAGAGGAACCGAATCAAAATGAAGGATTCGTAGCAAAGAAAGAGGATGTTGACCGAACATCGCAGTGGGACCACAAGACTTTATGTTTTTAAGACTAATGATTTGTGTGTGATTACAGGTACGTCACGTGTGGTGATGAAACCTTTAAAGTTTGTTACAGAAAAGAGTTGAATCTTAAACTATTTAGAACTCAGTGCTGAGATATCAATATCTCATAAGAAAGAAATGAAGACAAAGGGGTCTCTATGGAAATATTCATGACAATATTAGCTAGGGAAGAAGGACCATCTGATGATTGGTCAACAAATGAAGGTATGGAAAGTTGTGTACAATTTCCAAGTTCTACTCCAATGAGATTGTTAAGTTATATATAAAGTTATATATTCATAGAAGAGAGTTGGAAAAGCAAGAGGGATCCATACTCGTAGAAAGTGCGTTACTAAAGAGAAAGACAAAGAAATTGTTCTAGTAATAATGATCTAGAAACAAAAAGTAAGGATGGTAGGAATGATTTAGCAATTGCATAGTTAATTATTTTGAACCAAAACAAGGAGACATTCTTGAAAACAGGTGATATGGAGGAGGGACTAGTCGTATAGTCTCATGGAGATTTAAATCTCAAGCATATCGAGAGGTCCATGGGATGAAGAAATTTTTCAGAGCAAGATAACGAAATATTTCCAGTAAGAGAAAGAGGCACTCAAAGCCTCATGTTTTTTATTTTAGACAATTAGTATTAGAGAGTAGGTTTTATTGCATATGTCGGAGGAAATATATTGAGCATATATAAATTGAACCGATAAGGCGTGATAATGATGAAAGTATCCCAAGTGATGAAGCCTAGAGTGAGCACTAGAAACAAAAGTACACAGAAGCAACAAGAGGAAGACAATAGAAGATTGTGAAAGCATAGCTAGTGGGTAGACATGCAACATAAAGTGTGAGACCTAGAGAAGAACAATAGACAAAGCGATCAACAAATGAAGAATTGGCATGACAAGATACAGGGATCCAGGAAGATCAAAGATCCGAAATACATAGACTTCCCAAAGCGCATCATAGTTAATTTGCACCTTAGTTCCATGCGCAGAGCACCGTTCAATTTTTTATTAATTAATTGTGTAAAATAGGGGGCAGACATTTTAATTATTTCTATTCATTTTCCATAATTTAAAAGTATTATGAGTTGGGTAGCTAATTGTATAGGAATTTAAGCGTAAGAGACTTTGTTGACGTCCACTCCCAGAATGATTCTAATTTAGATTTAGTTGATGATTGGGTGGAGAAATTTGGGGTGAAATAAATACATTATTTATGTATACATAGGGAGTGTTTTTGTGAGGAAGAATAAGAGCTCAGATGCGTGAGGAGTACATGCTGACATAGTGAGGAGTGGTTTAGCGTCAAGCGAGCCAAGATGCCACCCAATGTAGCTATTGTAGTGTAAAATTTAATATTCTATATCTTTAGTTGCTTTTGAACACTTTTCTCCTTCACAAATTTTGAGTCAATGTTTTCATGGTTTTATTTGAAGAAAATTTTGAGCATTTGTAAATGGAGTGAAGTATGAGTTTTTATATGCTAGGATCTTTCTTTCTAGAAGAATCACATCAACATGACTTTCAAATAATATGACTCGAGCACCACGCTATGAACTCGAGGAAGGAATGCCGCAGACAAAAAAAAACAAAATGAAACATCTGAGTATAAATGTGAGCTTAGCATGTGAACCAAAAATGAAATGACGAGAGAAATGAAACATTTTGTTACAAACGTGAGTCATGATGAAACATGCCATACGTAGAACGCATTGAAACAAACTCTGACATCAAATAATCCCCAAGAAATTTGGTGGAATCCCAAACTTCCACGCGTAACAGCATCATCGTGGTGATCCCTCGTATCAACGCGTTGAAAATGGGCATGAGCAGACCATGTGAATTGGTACGAATCATCGAATGAACTAAGATCCTAAGAAATCTCTAGCCAATGCAGTCGATATAATCGACCGGAAGTCTGTAATATCTCGTATGCGTTGAAGTTCAAGACCCATCGTATAGTTGAATCTAATGTCCATATACGAAAAAGGTATAAGTACTACCATGAAAAAGAAAATTGTGTATGTTTTAAGGTAAGAGGTTAAGTTAAGAGTTTTAAACTTTCTTAAATATTCAATGGTTTCGAAGCATAAGGTTGAGAGAATTATATTCTCATATCAACGAATTTTATCTGTTTCTATTTTACTTTTCACCATAAAAGAGAAAGGGTTTATGAACTCTAATGTGAGTTCAAATTATATTAAGGGTGGTCAAGATGGAAATAAAGGGGTAAATTGGTGGAGGCCATAAGACCTAATCAACTTCATGTTCAAATTCTGAATAAGATGGAATCATCTCCATTGAGGATATAAAATAATCGTTAGATTTTATATTTAAAGTCAAATAAGATTTGACTTAATTCACCCGCATAAGTGAAAGTTTATAGTTAGTGTGACAAATGTTAAATATAACATGGAAAGTAGTAAGATAGAAGTGCTCGTGATGGTGGATTTGTGGCATATCACACTCATGTTAATAAACCCTAGCAGGTATATCAATCAAACCATAAGGTAAAAATAGTTTACATATAGTAACGTTATCTTCCCTAAGGTAAATTGGTGAGATAAGTTATTTTTGCCTCCCATATTAATAAAGGAGAAAGAATATTCCTTCGAGTAAATAAACAATGTGGAATATGGGTTGGATGCATATCCATGTGAGTTTTAATAAAATCTCTAATGATAATAATACCAACAAATAACAAATAAGGATGGTTAATATAAGTGTGGAAAAAATTAAAAGTATAATTAAAAATGGTTAGAAATATAAAAGTATTGTTATGCTTATTAACGTTGTGAGGGTAAGAACTAGGTATAGAATGACATCATTATATAAAAAAGGCCTTAGGTTGCAACTAAGATGTAGTTCCAAACCTTACAAACCATTTTATATGCCACGCGTGAAATAAAATGAAGCACTCGAATTACACTCATTTGTGTCAAAGAGGGTTTCAACTCTGATCCAATTATGCATGTGGAAACATACATATTAAAAATAGAGTGAAAGGTATTAAATTAAATATTATTTAAAAAAATGGATGGTTGGGTTTAATAATCCAGTATATGATTATGCACTTATATATAATTACAACCATTGTAAATGGAAAAGGGTGAGGGCATGACAGAATACCAGATCCATATTAATTAGGGAGAAGGAATCTCTGTCTTCCTAGTAGGACAACGTAATTGAAGGTTGACAATATGCCCTTATCAAGAATAAACAAAAGTGAAGTAAATAAAGTGATGAGCGACGTAAATAATTCGAGGTGCGGTGAATCGATATTGGTACTGCATGTAATAGATATGTTATTACATCGTAATTAGAAAAAAATTAGCGAAATGAGAGGTGTTACAATAATTTCTGTGACGAACATGGAAGAGTAGTGCACATATACGTCTCTACATACTGTGGGTACAAGGCAGTAATAATGAGGGCAGGTACTAACACCATAGAAACATGTGACTATATCATTGCAAGAAGAAAAAAAGCTTTCCATAGACCTGGTGGTAGAGGAAGATTCTTCGCTTGTCATAGATATACTCAAAAAGCTACAACAAGGATCCCAATGGGGAAAAATATCATAGCCAAGAGCTAGAGGACGGATAGAGTAATACAAGAGATAAAAGGAACTCATTTCGTGGTTGAATATATTATTCTCGCCCATGTCCGACATTCGTAGCAATGAAACGAATGGATTTTTTGGCCAACTGGGGATGCAGCGTATCTCAAAGCAGTACCCTGAGATGATAGGAAGGGGGAATATTAGGGAACGTAGCTTGGAACCATTGCATAAAATCATAGATAACGATAGAACCCCAAGAAACTTCCCTATCGGGCAGAGAGGATATTGTGAGTCCACCTAGACTGCTGACAATGAACATTTGCATGGCATGGAGCAATTGGGAGGAGCTTCTGTGCACTGGCTCGTCAATACCTTGGATTTAAGGAGAGAGGAGATGGTATGGTGGTGCTTATGAAGGCACCAGAGATGGTTAACTTTCCGGTGCATTCTCCACTCGAATGAGAGCTCCAATTTAGTGGTACACAAATGACTTAATCTCAGACAGGCAAGTACCTACTTGAGCCTGGCAGCGGTTGAAAGCCGAGGATCCAAGTGGGAGACGGCATCACTCTCAAGATGGTCCTTGTCCTACTAGATAAGGGAATGGAGGATCCATCTACATTTATTAGGTGTACGGGGAAGGGTCGAAAGAGAATTATGCTTTGGTTCTCGTAGACTATCGATTTATTTGTATTTACCTATCTTCTTCGTCAATTTGTCTCTTTTATGCACCGTTAATAAAAATGTAGCCCTACAATTTCAATGATCCGTGTTCGATAGGTTCCATGACTCTGTCATAACATCGAAGTCCCACCATGGGGAAAACCGCAGAGCACAGATACTGAGTCTTCAAAAATAATGGGAATTCTGATCATGGTGGGATTTATGGTTGAGCCTACTGTCATTACCAGATTAGCCCGGTACATAGAGGAAAGCGACATTGTCGCACCCTCGTAAAACCAAGCTATGAGCTCGGGTGATAGCGCAACAAAGCAGACAGATCCACACCGCATACCACAGAGAAACATTACTGGCGGATTTTTTTGCTCAATATAGGTCTACCTAACCTCAGGTGCGCCACCCCTCGGCACCTGAGGCAGCCCCAGGAAGAAGCGGAACCTGAAGGCGGGCGGTGGTTGAAAGTGGGCATGGGGAAGGTCCTAGGTAATGACAAGAGGGGGCGACAGGCCTATACCGGTAAAGAGGCAAACAAGAAAGGAAGGGATTATACTAGCAGTATAATGGAAGAGAGGTAGAATTTGATGTGGGAGAACATGGTCACATACTGCATGTATCAATTCCAAGACGCGACCCAATTCAAAACTATGATATCAAAGGTGAAGCGAAACTGAAAAATAGAAGAAGCAAGACAAAATGATCTGTTTATATCGGGAGAATTTGATTACGTACCCAAGGAACACTCCGGGTGAAGCTATCATGTTTAACAAACAATACATCTATATTGGGTCATGAAATGGCATGATCGTGAAAGTCATCACCTAAATTCAGTAGTGAGAATGGCATCCAGATGAAGATATGAACCCCAAGGAAATCCAGACAGAATCAATTCATCTCTAGTTACACCATGAGAGTATGTCTTGAAAGACCTTTTTCGAGAAACATGTCCCGCAGCATACACAAATTCTAAAATGCCGTGCTTCTGAGCACTAAAGATCCAAAGATTTGCAGTAGCCCTCTAAGACTAAACGACTGGAAAGATGTGTTCACCCTTGTATTTTTATGATGTTGTTGACAGACAACTTCAGTTTATTATTTTTATGTTTATTAGTGTACCGTACTATGTGCACCGCGTTCTTCGAAGGAGTGTACCGAAATTTTTCAGTGTTTTAGATGATCTATAGTAAGCTGATGGCCAACAGACTCGGTTTCCGTCACCAAGGTGTTAGAGGCCATTAAAAATATACATTTGTAACCTACTAGAAGAGATTGATAAAAGAAAAGATCATCCACACTTACAAAAAAATAAGATGATGCCGATAGGTGCAAAAATAGAAAATTGTACATAAATCCTATTAGCATCAAGATATTTTGATTCAAATGTATTGATTGAGAGGTCTAACTCATAGAATTCCTATGGAGAGGTTTTTTGTTGCAACTTCTGACCAAAAAATGAATCCATATATGAGTAACCTTAGACTCATCATTATCCTAAGTTTCAATCAAAAAATAATATCAATTTCACTCCTGGATGCCTCTAACATAGGATCCTTACAATTCGATTTGTATACAAAGTTTAAAAAGGGGATCCAAAGTGTTCCGTATTCTAATTGATACTTTCCTTTTTGAATTTAGCTAGGTTGTTCAAACATGTTATTACGCGATAATTTTGGCTCGAAGACGACTCGTTTTTTGCCAAATGTCGCACTTTTGTCGTTTAAAATCGATTTTTGATTACATATATGGATATGGATTCAACACCATTTACATTCATTCAGTATAACGTTCAGATAGTGGGAAATTTTTGTATAACCTGTAATTTTGATTCTAACAAATCCCTACCAAATTCTAAACAATTTAAAACTATAAAAACAGCAGAAAACCTTGAAAAACTCAAACATGCAAATAGACTACAACATTAACTATTACTTACTAGTCCACAATACTCATCTTTATTTTAATATCATTAATTGTAATGACTTAATGTTCTCATACAGGAGAGTTCTCACTCATAAAATTACCAAAACAAACACAATATTTACTAAATATCATTAATTTTGTAACCACTTAATATTGGCACAACATAATATGTCTCACTCCATCAAATTTCCAAAAATAACCCAAAATGAATAGTACTCAATAAACAAAGAACACATCTTAATTTCAACATTTTGCATCATTAATATAAAAAAATAAAAAAGTTATAAAATTTAAAAACCCATAAAAGGATAAGTTTTGGCCCATGAATGACAAAGTTTAGTATTTTACTCTTCTTATTAAAAAAATTTATAAAAATAATTAACTTTTAAACGTTTTAGAGTACTAAATATTTTCTATATTTTTAAATTTTGTAATTTTAATAAATTTATTAAATTTTTAATATAATAAATATAAAACATTTAAAATATATATTTTTATTAATTAAAAAGAAGGAAAAAAATGAAATGAATAAGAGAAAATAAAAATAATGATAATGCATAATGAAAACCATGAGAAAAAAAATAGAAATTAATAATATTAAGGAAAGAAGAAGGATCCAATAATAAAGCATTAATAAAGGGATAATTTTTTTCTTATTATTAATTAATTTTTAAAAGCAATTGAGGTTTAAAATATGGGAAAGGATTGCATTTTTTGAGAAAATGATTACATTTTTGGGTATACATGATAGATTCAAGATTAAGATATCTCTATATATAAGACTACTTTCTATATAACAAAAATACATGGAGGCACAACATTACTGCGCTACACTTCCAAAGTACCATTATATGCCATGAATGGTGTGGGTGACAAGGGAAATTTTTCCGGATCATCCCCATCATTTATCACCTGTTTATGTGGATTAGCAAGCACTGTATGGTTATTTGATGGAAAACCGTCATCCTTCTTTGCTCAGCAAACAGATTCTACAACTCTGCTCGAAGATAAAGCAGAAACCTCCATGGGACCTTTCAATTAGAAACAGCCCACATCAGATTCTCTTAACCTACTGGGTTTTTGACAGAGGGTAAGGCCAAAACTCAAACAATGTGTGTGGTGTGGTTGATGCTTTCCTCTCCTACCATTTAAATTTATTAAGTAAGCGAAGTCAAGGTACCAATATGAGGTCGCATTCACCGTTCTTGGGGATTGTTATGGGTTACCACCTCTATATTGATTCCCTATCTGTTTTTGGGGACTCCCACGGGTCCTAATCGACCACCTCAACAAAGGTACCAGATTGAACCCTATTCGACTAGAGGTTTGGATGGATAGACCTCAAAGTATTTCTGAATGAAGTTTTCATCTATATCATTCACCTATTACCCAGACAAAAACTCCGAGGCAGACTTCCGCTTATCTAAGTTGGGACTATCCTCGTCGTACATATGGGATTTAATAACAATGCATCAAATGGTATGTATGGTTAAAGTATCTTATAAAAAATCGAATTCATATTTTAATTCATATTTCTGAATAAGTATTATATTATTGACTAACACAAATAGATGTTAAGTGTCATCAATAACTTATTATAGTATAAGTTAGACCTATTTATATTTAATACAATTCGTTTAACCATGGAGATTACTCTCATTTACTTTTTTAACATGGAGATTATTACAATGTCATCGGCAATACCCTAGATTATCATTATCACATTCCAAAAACTATTACTCACTTCATACACATTTATTCATATGGCATTTTTTTAATTAAAAAATTAATTAAAAAGAAAAAGGGATAACTACTTATGATAAGTTCCAACCTTTACACTTTATAATTTTCGATCTATTATAAGTTTTAAGATTTTGGGAATGTTTGTTAATTGAAACAAGGATTTGAACTCTCCACAATCCAAGTGACCCAAGACTTTCTAAATATTATATCTCCATATATGTATCCAAAAACTCATTTTAAACAACAAAAAATCAGGTTTTGACTCAAAAAATTATTTCTTTTGTGATAGTGCCTCAAAAAAATATAAATTATAGTGAGAGAATGAATTTTATTTGCATATACAAGTGACTATTCTAAAATATTTCATGGAGTTTAAATTCCCATCATCGACTTAATAATGATGATAATCTAATTAAAATTTTGAAAAACCAACACATCTATTTTTTTGTTAAGTAATGTGAGTTTTGAGACAATTTGCACACCTAACCAAAGGCTTGGGGTATATGTTTGCCAAAATCACTGGGATCACACCCAACTTACCATGGCTGGATATTTTTCCCAAATTTTGGAACCATTGACCTTTTTCACCATAAAATATCTTAACAAAACACATTTTCAATCAGGTGCAAAAACATTCTACACTATTATTATTATTATTTAAATAATAATTAACTATAAATTGCACCACATGCTCTCCAAAGAAACATTGTAAGGAAATATGTGAGGGAAAGAGTAGCCTAGAACAAATAATATGTTGTAGAGAAGGAGCCACTGAAGGACCGAAAGGCAAAATTTTCTTCCATGGAAGCAGGTCATGGAGGTTTCAAAGATATTGATGATAAGAGTTACCTACCCAGGAAAATTTGTTTTAGATATTGGAAATAGGCAATTGGGGATGAAAACATATGTAAACCAACATAATTTATTCACACATATAAAAAAAATTGTTATTGATACCCAAATAGGAAATTGAGGAAAATACTTTGGTGATTAATAATCCTTAAAACCAACATGAATTGAGCATGTAACTCAAATAAAATATTTTAAATAAATTCAAGTACAATCTATCTAACATATATTTAAAGATATTTTTTATTAACATAAATAGATTTTACTCCAAGTCCATCTACATATGCCTATTGCATTCACCACTTAAGAGAAGTAAAAACAAGTTTATTAAGAAAATACTCCAACACATTTGTAGAGCAACATTAGAACACACTATCACACTTTTCGCTTCGCAGATAAATTCTTCGATATGAAACAATGATGGCTTTCATCAGTTCAAAAGTAGTAAAAACAAGTTTATTAAGAAAAACTCATAGCACTTAGAGAGATTTGGAAGCAACTCTTGAATTGGTGAACATGTCTTTTCTGTTTTTTTTTGGTGTGTTGATATTAAGTACAGTTTTCGATCTTGTATACAATATAAATTTTTGATGAATATACTACATTAACCATGAAATTGTAAACATTTAGGGCACACTTTCCACTGTTAGCCTTTAGAGAAAAATTACAATAAAGTATCATATATTTTTCTTACCATATCTAAATGTTCCTATATGTAACAATTACCCTTGTGCCTCATAGTTTAAATTTGTGCAAGGAGGAGGAGAGGAGGAGGTTAAGGTGCAAGCTAGAATAACAAGAGAAAGAAGAATCTTGTTTGGGACATGAGAATCTTGTTTGGGACTTATAGAGTAAAGCTTAATTAAAAATAAAACTCACTATACTTTGATTTTTTTTAACAAAAAACTTAAAAAATAGAATATCAAATTAATACATTTTACTCAATTACACATTTAACAAATATTCATTTAAAAAAATACAAATATAAATTACTATTTTAAATAAAAATACTACAACACATTTAACAATATTCATTTAAAAAATAAAATACAAATTACTATTAAAATAAAAATAGTACAAAGAGTCAAAAATAATGCATCTTTTCATGAATCTCGTGTACCTCTCTCTTATTAATTTTTAAATACCGATGTTTCAGAATCGTTAAACACTACGTTGAAGCACACACATGGTGTATGAGAAGAAGAATGCACACACAAGAGACACAACACACAATGAAAGATAAGCGCATTTTCTATTTTCCATTATACAAAGATGTACATTTATAGTAACAGCACTCTGGTTTCATTCTCCAAGGCCACTTGGACTCCATTGTGACTTTTTGCATTCCACACCTACTCATGTAGGATTAGGTGTTCCAACATCCCCCTAATCCGAAGGGGTATGGTGATGTCCAAGAAAAGAGTTGTAATACAAATCTGCAAAGTATAATGGCAGCACTTGGCTGAATCAACTCTCTCGAAAATGTTGGAAAAAGAGGTGGTTTTAGGATGACCACAAACACCTAGAACGTAAAACTTGTTGCAGCCTCCCTAACTCTTCCAAACCGGCAAGAAGTTGAAGGCTTCTCGCTAGAGGAATTGTCCCCATAAAAAAGGGAGACCTTCGACCTAAAAAGAAGCGAGGTCTACGACCGTTGATGGCTTTAGGATTACCAACAACTCGGGAATGCTTTCTGTAGCATTTCGGAATCAACCAATGCCGGCAAGAAGTCGTATCGTTAAGTCATTAAGCTCGCCAGAGGAAGTGTTCCTCGCCAGGATGGTTTTAGGCTGTCCACCAACCAAAGATGATGGTTTTAGGTTATCCACCAACCGAAATGATGGTTTTATGTTAATTCATCTTCAACCGAAGGTATGCTCATGGGCATCCGTGTCTTCCGGCTACATCTCTCGACTCCGAATAACGAATCGTGACCTGTGCTCGCTTGAACCGTCGGCCACAACTCTCAAACATGGAATGAGAGATTGTGGCTCGTGCTCGCTTGATTCGTCATCGGCTTGTACATGACCACCATTTTCCCCCGTTAGGGGACAAGGTGAGATGATGGCGAAAACTCAACTGCAGTAAGTTTGCTCAATATCCGTGAACAAGTTCTTAACATGTGTTGTAAACATCTTCGTCGTTGATGCCTATCGCTGCTGGTTTTCATCCATCCAAGATGAATCTTGGGTTCTTGGCAAGAGGCTCAGGTTCTGGCATCCGTTCGAAGAATGGGTGTGCCGACCACAGTTGCTTGCATGGAGAAGATCAAACAGTGATCTTTCATGGCCAACTCGATCACAAGATAAGGCTTTCTCAACCGATGTTGTTGTGGAACAGATCCGGAACAGTCACAGTGAACTCGTCATACATGAACTTTCTAAGGCTCGAAATCTGATGGGCTTTGCAGGTAGTCCGGAATATGAAAGGTCACATCCTTGTCATATCCAAGACCGCCGGGTGCTTGTTGTGACAAGCCTTCCCAAGGTCTCGATGATGGGCTTCCGGTATGCAAAGAGTGGCCGCACCGCATGTACATCCGTTCTAGTGCAAGGAACTGGAATGTGGACTGTCCCGCAACTTTATCTTCTTTCTTCCTGGCGAGTTCACAATCTTCTCGAACAAACAAAGTTCGTAATGGTGACTTTTCCGTCGAAGTTCATCTTCGTTGGGAGCTGAGATTCCAATCGCAAAAACTCAATCTTCGTGCATCTAGCAAACAACTCGAATGTTACATAGAGCATTCTTGCTCATTTTTATCATATCATGAACATTTGAATGAATGAGGTCATTCAACAACATTAATGCCTCATTGATTTTGGCCATTTTCAACAATTTAGGCTAAAAAATGAAAGCGGGGTGCTCGCTTCAACCGAAAATGCACCCGTTTACAATGTGATGCAAACAAGAAATACAAAATGACTCAAGAGGACTTCCAACTATGGAAAGTACAAAATCTCGCTCCTCAAATGATGGAGGGTAATCAATAATCCAACAACTCAAATTTACACCGATTATGAATGAAGAAGCAATATCAATACAATGTCAATATTCTCCGTAAAATATGTGCACCGAAACAATGTGCAAGAGGCCTTTAAAGCAATCGAATTTTCCTTCAAAGAGTCAGTTTTCAATGATGGCAAATCGTTCTCAAATATCAATTCTTCAAAATCACCCTTATGCCACAAATCATAAGATGTAAATCTGCAATTTTCTATGTATTGTCCATGTCATTTCTTCAATTGGGCCACATGTCATTCTTTCTTTTTCTCGCTTTTCAACCTCTCTCCTCTCTCTCTCACTGCTTATTTTTATTTTTTTAATTAATTAAAAATTAATTAAAAAAATGGGAATAATTAAAAGGGATGGGGGTAATTAAAAAATTGAAGAGGGGAAATTTATATAGGGGTGGGGAGGGAACGGGGTTAAAAAAAAGGATTAATATGATATGGGAAAAGGGAGTTTTTAATGATAAAAAATTAAAAGAGAAAAGGGAAAGCAACTTAAAAGGAGTCGAATATTAAAATTAAAAGGGAAGAGTATTATAATGTGATGACAATGGGAATTGAATTAATGGGTGGTGGTATTTAAAAAGGAGGAGAGGGATTTATATGGAGGAGGGCACATATGAAAACGAAATTAAATATGAGAGGTGGATTAAAATAGCGTAGGTGTGAGCGTTGTTAAATGTGAGGGAGGAAGGAAGTGTAAGGGTTAAATGTGAGATGAGTGATAGCATGAATCTGGGTGGGGAGTCGAGGTAAGGAGGCGTGCTGATGTGTGAGTGGGGGTGGGCCGCAGGGCCGCCGTAGTGTGAGAGAGATGGCTCCGTGAAAGGGTTGTAAAGGGGTCGTATTATAAGGGGAGGAGGGATTCGTATTAAAAAGGCCGACCGAAACAAAGAAGTGTATTTGTTATGTGAGGGCGGAGTATTAATGAAAGGCGGTATTAAAGGTATGGCGGTATTTATTATGCAGGTCGCAGCGTGATTGTTGAGGGAGACAGGTTACGATGTAAGGACCCAGGAGTAAGGTGTCGGGATGAGAGTTAAGCGGAAGCCACGGTTGGATGAGCAGGGAGCGGCGTTAGGGAATGGCGTGGCGAGGAAGGTAGGAGCATTGGGCTATGGAGAGGGAGGAAGGTGTGTTACCGCAGCGAGCAATGACAGGCGAGTAAGGTTATGGAAGAGGGGCGCGGGTAGAGATGTGGGGAAGGCACAGACAGAGGAGTCACCGTGTTAGGAGGGAGCTGGGGTAGCGTGGTGAGGCCCTCGCAACGAGCGTGGCCTGGGGGAGAGCCCGCAATGGGATGAGCGGCCAAGGATAGAGGGCTCGGTTGTTGAGCGCAGTCGCTGTGGTAGCTATTGGTGGTGAGTTAGGAGAGGTAATGAGGGTTATGGAGATGGTGAGGCGCGCCCGTGTTGTGCAGGGTTGTGCGTTGCAGGTCGAAGCAGTAGTTTGTTTTGTTTTTGTTTTTTGTTTTTTTTTTTTTTTTTTTTTTTTTTAATAATTTTATAACAAAGATACAAGAAAGAAAGAGTAGGAATTCACATAGACCAAAATTTTCAAGAAATGGCATCGCTGCAAGAGAACTCAAAGAATATTACACAAAGAAATAGCATTGCGCAGATTGTAGAACAGAGAACAATTTGTAGAAAAACTTAGAAATCTTTCAGCAAAAACTTTAGAAATCTCTCTAGAGCCAAAGAATTTGCGTAAATTTTTCAATGAAAACCCGTAAATTTTACTTGAAAACCAAAAAATTTTCAAAACTCTTCCAACAAAATTTTCCTTAAATGCGAATTTAAAATGCAAGAGATTTTCAAAAATAAAACTCTTAGATGGGCACGTACCGTTTCCTTCAAAACCAATTTCTCGAATGCTTTTTCTTTTCTTCAAAGCGTATTTCGAATGCCTATTCTTCTCCAAAACCACTTTCGAATGATGGCAAAACTTCCGATTAAGTTTGTAACTTTGAGGCCGCAAAAAATGTCAAGAATTTTTGCAGATATGCACAAAGCAGCAAAAATGAAGCAAATGGCTCACTCAATTTGGAGCAAGGTGTCAAAGAATCACCCGCTCCGATACCATGTTAAACACCATGTTGAAGCACACACATGGTGTATGAGGAAGAAGAATGCACACACAAGAGACACAACACACAATGAAAGATAAGCGTGAGGCTTTTATTTTTCCATTATACAAAGATGTACATTTATAGTACAATGGTGTGACTTTTGGTTTCATCTTCCAAGGCCATTTTGGACTCCATTGTGACTTTTTTCATTCCACACCTACCCATGTAGGATTAGGTGTTCCAACAAGAATTTATTCTTTAATCACATTTTGTCAACTTTGTAAAACCATAATCTACAAGTCCCATTTTTTATAGCTTTGTGAAGTAGAGTGTCTAAATTCTCTACCCTTTACACATCCTATCTAGACATCTTAGCTTATTCTAAATTGATCAAGAGTATAGAATTTTTAGGGTGGTGTTCATGTACCTGTACCCCACATGTCCATCACAATGTATGGGGCTCATTACAACTTCGATATATTCTGTGGAGTTTTTGTGGTCATTGGTGGCTAAAACCTAGTTTTGTCATTACCCAATTATCATGATTCAAAACTTTTTTATCATCTTAGAACTCATAGCATTAGATATAATATGCAGCAGCTAATGTGATGTTTTTTGTTTGTCACAATGAATCAAAAATCAATTATTATAGCTGACAATATTGACTTTCCCATCGTTCGTTTTGCTTAGAACCTTTTTTAAAAAAACCACAAGAACATTTGATTTTACATCGGTGGACTTCCTCAGCAGGGTGGGGTTTTAAAAAATGAGTAAATTGAGTGTTATTGTTAGAAATTGAGCCCTATAAGAGTTGGGAAATTTGGATGGTTTGTACAATATGATGTTACAATGTATATCTATTTTGAATTTTTTTAGTGTTCTGATATCGGGCTCTCTGAAGAGATCCATTTCAATTGATAACGTCAATAGATAATTGTGTGAATGATAACTTTTGACATCCCAAGCTATTTTCTTTTGATTGTGGATTAGGGTACAAAATAATAACTTGTGAAATCCCTGCCATTTTGGATTGTGATGAGGTTATAAACTATAGCCATACACTCTCTCTTCATAAGACTCTCACATTACATATTGAGGAGGGAAAGTGTTATGAGAAAACTCTGTAAAAAAAACCCCTTAGGATTGTCTCAACTTACTCTATTGTTGACTTACATAGTGTCAATTTTGTAAAAACTATAATATACGTAAGCACTCAGAGGGGTTTTTTCTTTGTAAGCTTAATGAAAATTTGAGTAAGTTTAACATCAGTAGTAATACATTGTTTATGATTATAAAGTAAAAACATGTAAGATTTTTAGCTACAATTAGGTAATTAAATATATGTATATAGTTTTTTTCTAACAGAATAAATTTGAAATTCATTAACAAAAAATCTGAAAGAGTATGTATGTAGTTACAAACCATTACAATTAAGTAATTAAAGTAACTAAAGTTATTTAAAAAATTAGAATTATGAACATTCATCATTATTGCCTGAAGATAAATCATGTCCTCTAAATAATTTGGAAATTTAAAAAATTTCATTATTAATTAATTTTTTATATATTAATAAGTCACTAATCATGAATAATAAAATAGTTGTAACATAAATAATATATAAATAAAAAACAATGTATTTTTGGAATAACAAAATAGTTGTATAGTATAGAACAAGAAAACAATGTATATTTGGATGTATGAAAATTCAGTTACATTTTATTAAGTAAATTAAAAATAATTTTATTAAATAATTAGTTTAGATCTATATTATTATGAGAGGGATCAATTCTCTTTTTCTACTAAAATAGGTTTTACATATCAAGACATTTTATTTTGTATTCTTAGTAGGTTCATAGTTTAAGATTGATCTATGCCATCTTAATTTCCCCCATTTAAATAAACTATGATTCCATATGAATGCCATGGGAGTGTTTTTATAGTTATTATTATTTATTATTTTTACTTTTTATTATATTTTGACTTAGGTTAAAATGTTCATTACATTATGCCGCCTTTTTTATTTAATTTACTTTTTATTTGTATTTTTGTGTAATCCGACATAGTCTCACCAAAACCCAAATTCATTCTAACTTATTAAAAAGTAAAAAAGCTAACATAATAAAAATATATATATATAAATATTTTCATTTTGTGGATGTAATGGCCTAAAAACATTTCAATCCTCTAACATTTGATCCAATGGCTCACACATGGACACAATAGTAGCTAGGGAAGGAGTCAAAGAAAACACCTTACCACATAATTACATATATTTATATTTTATCATTATTAATTATTATTATTATTAATTAATATTTTTTTAATAAAATATAATAAATATTGATAAAATTAATTATTTATATATATATATATATATATATATATATATATATATATATATATATTAATATTAAATTCATTTCACAACCTTCAAAGTATAAAACCAAGTATATATAAATATGATTATGAAATTTTAATTCAAATCAAAATATTAACCATATTTATTTAATTTTAACCAATTTATATACAAAATTGGATAAAAAAAATATTTCAATAAAACATTTCATATATGTTAAGTATATATAATTTAAACAATGTGTAAATATATTTTAAATTTTTAAGCAATTTCATTATCATACAAATAGAATAATATAATAATAATTCAATTAATTAAAAAATAATAACTTCAATTATATGAAAGTTTTAAAAATATATATAATTAATTATTAATTTTATTATCTAGGTTTAAAATTTCATCATTGTTTAGTCACTGTCTAAAATCATACACTTGTATTCATTATGTTTAAAATAATTTAATTGCATGTGATAAGAGATAACAATGATTTATATTGAATCAAGATAAAATAATTAATAACTAATTTTTTAATATTATCTTTTTTGTAAAATGTACTTGCCTATCACAATCAAACCATTTTAATTATATATAATAACTATTTAATTATATATAATAACTATTAAGAGAAAATTATAATGACAATGACTTTATTAAGTTAGTATAATACTAATAATTAGATGAAGAAAGTACATACTGATAACACTAAGGTTAAAAATCATAAATATTTAAACATTGAGGCTACTTAAAAGCTATTGTAGTATGATCCCACCCAATGCTAATACCCAAATATTCATTATATGACAAATTTGGAGGACACGAGTTAATGGCCTGGTAGGAGGGGAGAAATCCCTTTCTGCTGCAAGTCACACATAGGAGAATTAGGTGTTTATTAATGGGAAAGTATGGCAAAGGAAAAGAAAATGGGTAGGAGAGACTAGCTTCCATGGGAACAATGGAAATCTTGGCTTAAATGAATATGCCTTCCAAAAAGCTCCAACAAACTCTCAAAATATGTGATCTCGTATAATAATATTGATGGTTATCGTAATACATGAAGTACCATGCCCTAATTTGTAAATCTGGCTGGGGTTTCGCCACTGGAAACAAATAGATCTCGTGAAATGTGATCTAGCTTAAGTGGAAATAGAAGGCCCATATAGAGCTCAAATTGGGAGCAAAGGGATTCTTCACTATGATATTCTCAAATATGGAAGACAAGAACCGTATCTTCGATAATGGCCCTTACTTCTTCAATAACTGTTGATCAAGCCATGAAACATTTTGAAGAATTTGATAACCAAGAGCAAGAAAAATTCATTGCGACCCCTATCTAGGTATGACGTTGTTTTCCCTACCAACTTATTTCCAGATCCAAATATTTTAGGGCACTGCATCCTATAGGAACTTTCATCAAAATAGAAAAAAACTACTAAGAGAGGTTTTATACCTCATTTTCGAGGATATTTGAGTACATGAACATAACACATCCCCACCAATGCTAATAAAGTTGGAGTACCACAAGAGAGATATGGTGGTACACATTGCTGCATGTTTTGCTTCTAGTGGGAGGTTCCATGAATATGGGGAATTCTTCAAATACTTCTCACTCAACAAGCTATAAATCCAGACACCAACGACAATGGAATATTACGTAGGGACCTCGAAGCTAGTAAATAAAAATAGGGGAATAATCTAAATGGATACCATCTCGGTACATGATGTTGCATCAATGCCCATTAGTCATGAAAAAGGGACTCATCCATATGGGGAATTGATGAATAACACTATAGAAGGGTCAAGTTTGTAACTCTAGCTGAGGGTTAAAAGGATTCAAACTTATCCACCAAGTAGTGAAAAGGAGTTCCATTCATTTTGATTTTATTTTTTTCCACAATAGAGAAAAAAAATTTGGGAGTTGGAGTGAGAGAGTATAAAATAGGAATCTATTGTTCCATAGTACCCTATTAAGCAAAATTTTCACAGGTGACTCCATGGAGACATGTCGTTTCCTACTGTACTTTTGCCTTATTTACATTCCAAAATGAAAAGGGAGAGCAAAAGCAAATCCCCACTTTCTAGTTGGGTTTGATCCCATGATAGCTTCTCAAAGACATGTCTTGTGTTCATTATGGATGGTGTGTGATTAACATTTTAATGTTATTTATTTTTTACATTTTTACTTGATACGTATTGTGAATAAGAAGAAAAATAATTAATAAATATGGAATCTAAGGAATATCCCCTGCACAAGATATATTTTAAATTCTATTCTTTGATCAAAAATATGGTGACAAACTATTCAATGGAATATCTACGACAATTTACGTAGATCATATTGGTAACGTAACAATTTTTTGAAAGGAATATTGAGAGAAGTTGAATGGGATCCAAGAAGAAATTTAGATAAAAATTGCAGAACTCCTAGCCATGCCTAAGGAATTTATTTACAATACCCTAATATACCAGTAGGATATTCTTGGGTTTGGGAAGCATAGAGTCTATGAATGATTAAGCTATACAATATGAACCTCGTTAGAGGAATCTAGAAAATAATTTTGGGATCGATAATATCGAGGTTCCGACCGAAAGTGTCGTATGAGAGGGAAAAATAGAGTAGCATGATTATCTAGAAAATAAGTCAATGAAAGAACTTTAAAAACAGGAATCGAATTCAAGGTGTCAATAACGATTCGCGAATACTTTCGTTCAAGATGGAAGTGAATTTTGACATCATGTTGTATCAAGGCTATATTGATGCTATAAACATCAAATAACTAGTTGCAACAACTAGAATTATATTTCTAGCATTCACCACATGGATGAGATAGAAAATATCATTTTCTAGTGTTGAAGAAGGGCCATGCCCCTAATCTATGTGAAATCCATATGGAGACACTTAGTGTTGAAAATGGCACCAATAAAGGTTTTCTAATAGAGCTTTTCCCTTGAATTAAATTAGAATCACAATTGTGATTCCACATCAAGGCATGACAACTTATACGAGTTAAATAAGTTAGGATGACTTAGTTGGTTTAGTTAATTTCGATCTTGAGGGCTCAAACTAGAGGTATGTAGAGTGTGTCCTACATTATATGAGAGCCCCTAGTGAATTTATTTTGAGTTGTAATATACCATTAACCACTTATCCTAGTTAAATTCACGTTAACTAGTTCTAACTCAATGGAGTGAATTGGAAAGAGGCTCAAATGTGAAATTAGATTTAATCTTCATATGCAATCGCAGATCAATTAGATAACTAATAATTCACTCACAAATACACGTGCATGTCATTTCGTAGAAATACTGAAGTTGAGCATCATAGAATTCAAAGGCAACAAATATCGTCATTGTATAATTATTTGAATTGTACCGCTGGTGCATAGAGTCATAGGATGGCCCCTAATGGATTGTACAGTATGGACTCGGTAATTTCCCTAATTAATAGAGCCCTAATCATCTAAGCAAACGGTGCAACGAAATAGGGACTAGGGAAAATCGATAACCAGCTTAAATATTGAACTGGGATTGTTCAGGAACTCATTGAGACATATATAGATAGTCTAGACGTTTCTGGTATTGGAGAAAATAATTGTAATATTCTCATGATTCTCTTTACTCATGTAATATACAAATAGAGAGAGTTTTTATTTGAGGCTTTCCCCATGAAATAATTAAAAGTAGTTGTGAAATTGAAATTCTTTCTCTTCTCATGTTTTGTGATTTCAAGATCTCAAACCGTGTTTCCGCAATTAGTAGAGTAGACAAGTAATAATGTTTTAGAATATTAATATTATCAATTGAATATATACAGATTTTCTACACTAGGTTGGAGGGTAATCCCCCAATAACTAAGTGGTAGGACTTTAAAAACTCATCAAAATAGTCTCAATCCGTACCTCATCAAGTATGTATGGAAAGACCAATGGATTTTATGGAACTACTTCTAATTAGAGGTAAGGAAAGAGAGTACAAGAGTACACCTGTCAAATTTAGGAATATGGCCATCATGCTGAGATATTCCTCCCATAGAGACTAAAGATACTCTTTAAGAATTTTTTGGATATTCATATACAACCATCTATGAAAATAGGTGTATTTTTTTCGAAGCGAAGGACACTGTGATGAGGCCTATTGTATATACATAGTGGCTAGAAAAAATAGGCCACAAGAAAGGGTAGTCATAATTCCTGCCTGATAGTTTTGGAGGCTTTGCCACAGCCCTAAGTCATAGATCCTAAGTTCACAATGCATGAGTTCATAGTTCTATACTTTTAAGGTCATAATTTCCAATGTCAACGGTCATAGTTATTGAGGAAAAACTTTCAATTCCCCGAGGACATTTCTAAGCTCTCAAGGTCATATTTCATGGGACATAGTTTGAAAGGCTGCTAGGGTCATCGTTTCTTTGAGTCTTACAGCTTTTCAAGGACAATTACCAATGCAAGGTCACAATTGTTGAGGTCAGTAGTTCTTGATTTTTTTAGGTCACAATTCTCGAAGGCCAAGTGGTCATAGTTCCTTATGTTACAATTCTCAAGGTTATATTTCTTAGCCATAGTTCTCGGAGGCACTGTCCTGGCCCAAGGCCAAAATTATGGAGGTATGATGTCAGTAGTTCCCAAGGATGAGCGCATAATTATTGATGTCATAAACTCCCTAAGGATGAGCTCAATAATTTTTATGTCATAATTCTCGAAAGATCATAGTTCCCAAGGATGAACTCATAATTTCTTTGATGTCATAGTTCTTGAGGTCGCATTTGTTAAGTTGTCATAGTAGATTCATATGATGGATAATAAGAATTACATAAGTTCATTATACTAAGTTGCTTAAAAATGCCTTGAACTAACTTTTTAATAAACTAATCTAATATATGAAGAATGCCACAAGGCTGTGAGGTGCCATAAAATTTAGGAATACAATTACCAATATAATAATGGAATCTAATGATTAAAAGATATCAATATATTAACTAAACACGAATGAGATGAGAAAGAAAGAGGTGATAGGAAACAAAATGCCAGGCATGATGCTGCTTTTGCAAATAGTTTGGTTATAAAAGCATTTTTAAATATTATTCATTAAGCCGACTGACTTAGGTTGATTTTAAAAGATCCAATAATTTCAGTAAGTTTGGTGTATATACACAACATCGTGCAGCAGGAAAGGTCCATGAGAATTGTTGTGAAGTTGTGAGATCGACAAAGTGAAGAGGAGAAAAGCAGAAGAAAGGTCTCTTAAAGAGGAGAGGGTCTTTTAACAATTTGAGTCGGATCAGATTATCAGATTTATTAGTTTTGGTTGAGGCTAAAAGCACGAGTTGTCCCTGATTTAAACCGAAGGATTTCTTAGGAGCAGCAGCACTCATGGTGTACTGCTCAAGAGACAAAGTTGAGAGTACCGATGGCAGTAACTTCACCTACAAAGAGACAGTTTTGAAAATGCCGGCGGGTTTGAAATCGGAAATTTCTCATTCATACACATAGCAGTGTCAAAATGCAGGTGGGTACTCCTGAAATCTGAATGTTCATCCACACAGAGCAGTGTTAAATCTGAAAGAAAGCTCATACACACAGCGCAGTGATAAATCTGATAACTTCATCCACACGAAGCAGTTAAAATGGGGAGATCCAAAATTTCATGTATCCACGCAGCAGTGCACAAAACTGCAGGGTCTGAAATGCAGAAAGGTCGTCACGAAAGAGCAGTGTTAAAAGTGCCGGTGCGCAGAGTACAGGTGTTAGCAAATGCCGTGTGGGCCCAAAATCTGCATACGATATGTGGAGAGTAACTTCGCGGGAACCCTACATTCAAAAGACGTAGATATTTCTGCTGAAACGCCGGGTCCAAAAACCTCTGCTGCCCAAGCCGCAGAAAGGGTAATTTGTCGAAAATCCATCGGCTGCCCAAGCCAGAGAAAGAATTCCCGACTGTGGACCATCGGATGCGCTAGAGATAAGTCGTGTGAGAAATGTGGCTGTGACTGAGAAACGGTCAGACTTTGTTTAATAGTAGATTCACAAGACTAAATGTTTCTACTCCTTCAAAGTGAGTAGTATTTGCTCAAACAGTAGTATTGTAAGCACTGTTACTCCTTTACTGTCAAACATATATTTGGATGGGACAGAGGGGGAGCTGGAGAGTTCAACTCAAATGGATGAAGTTTTGGATGATTTTTTGAGTGAAGCTCAATAGACTTGGTGACCATCTCCCTTTCTTGCTCACATGTCTCTCGAGAGTTCAACTCAAATGGATTAAGTTTTGATGATCTTTCTGAGTGAAGCCAATAGAGTTGGTGACCATCTACTTTCTTGCTCACAAGTGTCTGTATCGCATTGTAAAGCTACTAGTTACAGTCTTGACAAACTTGCTCCTAGATGTCTAGACTACGAAGATGAAACCAGATTCGATTCCACAATGGAAAAATTTCTGATGCAGCTGGGATGATGAAATGGGTCGCCCTCTGATGTTGAAGGAGAACAACACAAACTATAGACATGATCCGCTCTACTGGCCTCTTAATCTGGAATCATACTGACTATTGAAAGATGCTGCTGCAACTAGGGTTTCTCCTTGAATAACACGGTACCTGAGCAACAAATGGTGGAACCGAGACCATTGTATCAAGTTCAGATAAGGCAACTGTAAAGATGTCCCTCCAAATAATAATGGGAAGAGTTAATCCTTACAGTATGTTTGAAGTATCATATATATATACTATATATATATATATATGTTATTCAATTCTAAATTAAAAACAAAATTAAAGCTTATAGTATAGTTATTAAATTCCAATTCCATTTTATAAAAAATGAGTGGTATTGAGTTCAATACTGAAAGATTTTGAAAATATATATTTTTTTCTTTATATTAATTTTTTTTTAATTTTAATTTTGTTTTCAAGATAGATTCCCTTTAGAATTAGAAACTTGAACTTGTGTTTTATGATACTTCCTAATTCAATTAAAAACAACCATAAAAATTTGAAAATATTATACATATATATATACTATCATATAAATCTCTTAAAAAACACACAAAAACTATATCTTTTTCAAAAGAATATCAACATATAAATCAAAGGTTTTGCTTTTAACTTTCTATAGTTAAAGGATAACCCTTTATTAACTACGAAAAACTAAATCTCTCCCAACCTATATATATTAGCCTTTTCTTCTGGACCCCAAGATCCCAATAGATTAGATTGTCGGACTAAGGATTTGTTGTTTATGTTGTCGATTTTGTTTTGTTTGTCCAGATGGCTGCCGATTCTCCTAAATTGAGTTGTTTATGTATTGTAGACTATACATGTCAACTGTGGTATTCTACTAAGTTCAAAAATACAGGAGAGGAAAAGTGCTGGAGATACCATGGCCATAGTACTTCCTAATATGGTATTCATATATTGGGAAATCGCCACACTGGAATTTTCCCTCAAAAAAATTTCTGTAGATGTAATAAATCCCTTAAATCAAAACTCGTATATATATATTGAAAGAAAATTTAAAAGAACTTAAACCAGAAACCAGTTTTAAAATACCCTCTACATATGTTAGGTAGGATAACACGATTTAAAAACATTTACTCAAACGCCTCGGGTAAAACAAACTCATGTAGCACATGCCTTCGTGGCCATGAAAGGTGTTGTAGACAATTTTGTCCCCCCTAGAGACAAATTTGACAGCAGTTGAAAGACCCCGTTGCACATAGGACATCTTAACATAGCAAGGAGCCCATAATATAGCTTGGGTTGTCAATCCAAAAGCTCCCTTTACTATCTCTTAAACAAGGAAATTAGTTTAAATGAACCAAACTCCCTCTTAAGTCGATACAAAGATAAGAATAATGTAGGAGGACCGACTACTTTTGAAGAAGAAGGGACTTGGTCATTAGATCCGTGAAGGCTTGTCGCAGGACTCTTACATTTTCTCGGCAGCCTTTGAGCCGATGGTTCTCCAGGCAAAGTTCCCTTGAAGTGGCTCGTTCCTCATCTTGAGTCCCAAGTCCTCTTCCTCGAAGATCCGAGATCGATATTTTACATTGAATTGTGCTTAAAGGAACCGGCCGAATTGTTTACAATAATGTGATCAATCTCCTCGCTTTTCTTCTTCTTTCCGGCAATGGGCATTCCACTTCTGACATCGTTGTTTGAGAACACAACGAATCTTCTAGTTCGTAAGCAAAGATCTTCTAAGTGAGTCATCTCATTTAATTCCTCCAAGCACAAGGGATGTGGTACCTAATCTTGCTACTCCTTTGCTTCCCTTGGCAATATTTGCAATGGTGGTCTCTTATACCGGGATTGTATCCTCTGCTTGGAGCATTATAGAAATTCTTGGGAGCTACATTCTTGTCAAAGTCCTTGTCCCGATTTGACGTAGATACCACTCTCTTGCCTCTCCTCCTAGTACCGTGCCTTAACTTTTCCTTAATTTCAAAGGAGGGCAAATTTTGCTTCTAATTCAAGAGCATCTCACCGAGCATCATCTAAAGTAGCAGTTTTCCCCCGCAGAGAAGCCAAAATTCGAATCAAAGGTCGCTATGAAAACCAATTTTAGCGTAGCTATGAGGTGCTTCATCTCAAGAGGTATGGTGCTCAAATACAACTTATTAAATATTTTGACAAACTCGCCACCCCTCATTATGTTTCTTCTTTATATTGAATTCAGTGAGCAAGCACATTCCATGACCTTTCTTTTCTCCCCCATTTCGTGAGAAAAATATTCTCCATGTCATCCCAGGTGGTTACCGAATCCGTTTCCTCAATGTCTTGAACCATTTTTCTTCACTACCATCCAAATATCGTACAAATAATCTTAAGACCACATCCAAATGTTCTACATTTAGGTTTTCCGCAAAAGAGCGTAAAAGCCTCAAGATGTTTCCGAGCATCAATATCATTTTGTTAAATTCAGGGGCAAATTCTTCAAATAATCCCGTGGCATATCATTTAGCACTTGGGGTAAGGCCATTGGAGTGTATTTGTTCAATAGGAAAGCCGGAACATTAGCCATTGGAGGATGTGGGGTCAGGCAATGCTCTGATGTACAAATGAAGGAAGTGAGGAGGAGGAAGTGGAGTATGTATAACAATGGGAATAAATTGCACAGGTTCTAGGTGTAGATGGAAACAATTCATGGTTAACAAAGTAGCCATTTCTATGATTTCTTTAACTTTCGCCTTAGGGGTGAGATAATGCTTTTGGTTCTAGCACTTCCCGTGGGTGGGGCTATCTTATAATATTCAGGATTTTCTTTTTTTAGTAAAGTTTGTGATTTTCATCGGAATTTCCCGAGAAGAAGAAGTTGATGGATGATCTTCACAAAATATTCAGTGACTTAAAGACTTCCGGGTGATTGTCTTTCTTCCAACTTCTTCTATGAATAATCTTCCTGGTCGTACATGAGGATTTCATTGACCGAGATGTATCCGATCTCAAAATGTGGCTTACGAGGAGCTGTGGACTACCAATATATTTATCAAATAAAGAACAGCTGGGAGTCGCCAAGGTGAGATACGCAACTCTTCACAACTATCCGTGCTCACCGATTAGAGAGTGAATATGATTGTCGAGGGCTAGGAACCGATATTCTCAAATTCGTCCCCGTAAACGATGCCGTAAAGATGTTGTAGACAATTCTCGTCTCTAGAGACAACGAGAGTTGCTATATATATCGCTCCTAGGACATATTAACATGTTGTTGAGCTCATGCACACAGTTTGGGTTGTCAACCAAAAGCTCTTTACTATCTTCGTAAAACAAGGAAATTAGTTTAAATGGAACCAAACTTCGTGTTGATACAAAGATAAGAATAATGTAAGAACAAAGATGAAAACTCCAACACAAAAGCATCGTACAGCTTAAGAGACACCATCGCAAAGAGGGCTTGAAATAATATGCTACGTAATCAAATATCGAAAGTGGATGCGAAGAAGAAACATGAAGAAGATACTAGTTAGCATGAGGCCGATACGTATACACAAAAAAAACCACATATGGGCTTATCCAACTAAGAATCATACATGACAATGGCATTTAAAAGCACCCTCTCAAGTAACCATTATACAGAAAATATGGATGAAATGAACATGGAACAAGATATCATGAACAGCCTATTTTCAGCGCTTTCGACTAATCCAAGTATGGGCACCAACTAGGGAAGAATCCTTACTTAAGACCAAGTGAGCCATCGCATTCTAGAACATGATACAAGAAGATAAATAGCATGAAAATGAGATATTATATTAACACATAAGAAAAGATTACATATCGTGGGATACCAAAGACCAATCCCCTCATTGCTACTATAACTCCTCCCCATCGAAACTCACAAAGCTCGAGCCTTCATACGTAAACTTTACAAGATGCATACAAACTTTTCACCCACAAATAAGTCGATAAAAAATTGGAACCTCTACAATGTCTTTTCTTCTCGGGTTTTTATAGAAGAGATAGAAAACCCCAAATAGCAGTGTAGGTAATACACATTTAATAGTCTCTGCTTTGAAACAAAGTGGTAGCGCAAAAACATTCACGCCCATACTGTGAATGACCGAATATAATTATTCGTATCAAGAATTCACTCCTAGGAATAAATGAACTCGAAGAAAATCTCTTCAGAACAAAGGATGAGGGCAGTTCTTCATGAACACTCGTACGTTCCCCGGAGGGAGCTCGACCGAAATATCATCTTGAAAACATTGCTTGAGCACCGTACCTTCCAACATTTGAATTTAAACCCAAGACCTTTAATGCAAGATACCTGGCATCTCCTTATTTTCAACGATATTTTTATACGTCGTGAATTTAATGTCTTCAAATGCCGAACTGCCCTTGTATCGCTCTAGGGGTTCGATGGATTTTCTTTCCGTTTCCATTTATGAGGTCATATCACAACAACTACTCCTCAAGCTTCCTCTTAAATTTCGCCTACTGAACATTCCTTGAGCTGCTCTTGGACTCCTCGTAATGGAGGCGACAAATTATAGCGTTCATCATCTTGAAAACTCGAAACCCACAGATACATTATAAAAAATAATTGTGATAAGGGCGTGAAGGTGAAGATGATGGTGACGTCGAGACATGTCCACATGGCTGGTGAACAAGCAGGTGGCGAGGAAAATTACAAAGGGGGGTATGAAGTGAAAGGCTTATTAGAGAGAAACATTAACATATAACGTAAGAATGAAATATATATGAGTAGCGAGGGTGAGATGGTGAACACGTGGAGCAATGACGTTATGGGGGACTCCCCGTCACCGGATGGTCAAGCGCATGATCTAATTCATTCAATTCCGCAGAAAAGATCCACTTGCCACAAATGCTTTGAGGCAATAGAATGGTGGGCCATGGACGCCGACAGACATGGGTTAAAGCGCGTGTAGTTTTCCTGGAGACATCCACCGTTGATGAGGCTCACAGATTCAATGGCCGCTATAAATTCCTACCGCCCCGCATATGGTCGACCCTAACGCGCGAAATGAAGTGCTGAGATCGTACGTTGAGGACATCGTCATGCGATCTATGGAATCGCTGGCCCCATGGAGAATAACGCCACCGGGATATGGTGCGGTATCGAAACAACTCGGTTTTTGTAAAGTGATCGGGAGTGTGGGGACCACCACAGTTTAAATTGATTGCGGGCCTTTGATTTCTATTGGATCGACGGTTTGCGTGATTTACCCCGAAACATAAGGCGATAAGCTCCGCCCTGCCCGGCACACGGTCTTGCGCATGGTTTCATGGGAATCAAAATAGAGAAGCAGATCTCATAAGAAATTTCATACAATTAATTATGGGTTTTGAGCCTTTGGGTAAGGTATTTTTAGGGCAAGTAGGAGCAACGATAGTGCGTAATACAATCGTTCTCGCCACATGAGGAGATTTTAAAGGATTCATTTAGGTCCGAAGGCTAGAAATTTGAATGGAAGGGCTAATATGTACAACAAAGGAAAGGAGACCTCGATTGAATTGGGAAACTAGTAAAGAGATTTCTAATCCCAATCGACGACTAAGAAGAGGAGATCTCACAAATTTCGAGTATATAAAAACAGAATTTAGAGATCCGTTAACGTAATTAAAATCAAGTAAATCCAACTTCTGTGCTTCACAAGAAAAATGTTGGATCATACAATGTAGGGCATGACATATTACCTAGAGCTAGAGGGTGTGCCGAATGATCATTGAAATACTCGGCATCGCAAGACTCCATTCCTTGAAGTCGTAAAGGATGATGATGCAGGACATCAAGCTCATCTTTATTAATTAATCGTGTGAAATAGGGTGGAGACGTTTTGTCATTTTATTAATTTTTATAATTTAGAGACAGGCACAAAGGAGGATTAATACAGGTGTAACATTTCTCCTTGAACACCATTCACAATACTTTGGCCTATCAATATAGGCATTTTACTTACAATTTAGACCATCTATTAACTAACAGACTATTTGTTTCTTAATAGCATTGAGTAGTCTTCCCTCTACCATACACAGAAATTTTAATTTTATATATATATATATATATATATATATATATCCTCGCTCTCTATTTCTCCATATGGTAAGTTGTCATTTTAATCACTATATATTATTAATCCCTGTTGTTTTTACTTCCATAAGTTCTCTTTAAATAATCTATTTCTAAGCCCATCCATCACATGTTTCTAATTTCAATACTCATCACGTGCTTTGGGTCAACCTAGCATGAAAAGATTATTATTTAAATTTGATCCCATCATGATTAAGGGATATCGAATTTCAACCTAGTTCTAACTTTAGCTCTTCATTAATGATCTTATCTATATATACGTATTGACTAATGATTCGAAGACATTTACATATCGACTTAATCAATAGATCGTTAATTTCAACTTCAACGTTAACTTTTAGAAATGAAGGTTTCATATCATTTTTGTTCACCGCTTTATCCAATAATGAAAGTTTTTATACGCTGCAACGTTTATAATATCAAACTTTGGGTTTTCGCATGCACTTATTATGGTTGATGTGTTTGGTGGTCTTGTTATTCACATTGTTAATCGCAAGGATATGTATATTAATCGACTATTTATTCTCTCTCTATCGACTTCGTGTTTATGGTTGGATTATTAGTACCTTGATACGACATGCATATATTGTATGTCGATTTTCTTGTTGAAGTTCTCCGGTACTCAAAGATATGTCTTCGATTTTTATATCCAAGGTTTTAATTTTGAGGTTAGGGCTCCTCCTTTCATATGAAGTTAATTTTGTACCCAACACAATTGTGGCCAAGATAGATCTACCTTCGAGATTTCCCGACATCCTTTCCCCCGCCCTTTCATGATTTCTCAACTCGATCTATTCAACCCTAATTTGAAATTATGACATGGATCTCCTTCGAGACTTAGGTTTTCAATATTGTTTTTAAAGGCAGTTTTTCTCCTCGTAAAATCTTCTCGCGTTTATTTTGTTCGACCGCCTATCACCCGCCGTCGAGGAGAATTTGGGGTTCAGACTTCCGTGTTTACAATGTCGACATAATCCCATCGAGCCCAAGAGGCAGTAATCCCCATTTTAGTTGTAACACGCCTCGGGTAGAGGCTTCTATGCCAATGCTTAACTTTCTCACTAAATTTAAAATGAATACTTCAGGTTTTTTAATCGAAGATCAACGTCTTCTAGTTGCAAGTGTTATTATGTTTTCGAATTTCCAACCTATTAATGCGTCAATCTCCGTTTGTATTGGAATAATACTTATTATCTTGTCTAAGCCAACTATCTAATATATCTTTCTAAGATATTTTGCCGGCCAACAACATAGACTCCGCTATGAAATCAACGCATTCTAGGCTTCATTAAGAACGATATCCCTTGGTTCAATTTATCCTCAAAAAAACATGGTTTATACTTCCTCCTTTAATAGCCGAAATGGTAAATTGTTAAACTCGAATTTCGTTGAAAATTTCGGTGATATCGCTTCTATTTCTGTTTCTTAGATTTATACTTGAGATTAGTTTTACCATTCTCCGGTTCTTATTTCTCAACACCTGGTTATTCTCCATTTAAATGTATTCGCGTTAGTGCTTTCTGACTCAACTGTATCGAACCTTCATTTTTTTCTCTGTTGATTTGCGTAGAGGTTTATTTAACCCTTTGATTTTATATTGTTTATTTCTCTTTTAATTAAGTTACTGTGCTAATGCAGTAACCATCGTTACTTCAATCTCTTGGAAATTCTCTTCGACTAGTACACGATAGGTTCATCCACCGACCTTTGAAATTTCATTTTGAAATATACATGGTTAATGCCTACCGCCTATAAGCTTTCTAATTGCTTCTCCTAGAGACTAAGATCCGATATTGGTTCTCACACTTTTTGATTTATGTACAAGAGTATGAATTTTGATCACTATATAAACATTCAATCAATACCTCAAATGTCAATTGAGTATATTCGGGAGAGAAAAACCCTAACAACATGCCTAATATTCGACCAAGTTATTCATGTACATAATATACTTAGCCCCACCTGCGCAACTCGACCGTTAGGAGAATAATACACTCCTTTTTTCTTTTTCTCTTTTTTTCTTTTTTTACACAATGAGTACATTAATATATTTCCTTTCCCCGTCCATTATTAGTATTTTTTTTATAAGTCTCTCGGTATAATTATATATACACAAATAATGTTTCCGTGATTTCAAAGCCGGTCAGACAGATTATAATTTATGCTTTCTTTTTAAAAACCAAAATTCGGACACGAGTATAATACGGGTTATCAGTATGTCATTTTGATTAATAATAATAATAATAATAATAATCAGTTAAGATATTTGTTTTTATTTCCCGCATTATCAACGTTTCAACTATAGAATTGAAAAAGTACCCTTGTATTATTCCTATAAAAATAATTGTTATATATATGTAAGATGATTATAGAAACACCTAAATCGTTTTCTCGTCTTCCGAGAGTAGGAGGGTTCTATTAACAATTATTATCTTTAGGTTCATGCTTCACTTGTATCGTAAGTAGATACAATAATATCGCTAGGATTATTGTATCCTTCAATAATATTTGCTCTTCCAAGCTAGTAATTTCAAGAATTTTTAAGGAGTTAAAATTAACTTATTACTTTGTTTAATGTTCATCTCAAAATGATCTTTTTTATTTCTATTTCGTTATAAACTCATATCAATTTTTGTATATCAGTAGTAACACTGATTTGTTAACTAGTTACATTTTTAGTGAACTTGTGACATAGATCTCTTACCGTATAATTTTTCCAAAATTCATTCAATTGTATCTATACTCTTATTCTTCTCTCATTCTATTTAATACACCAATTGATAATAATTATAAAACATAACACGCTTTTCTGTATCTTACAGATTCAAACTTGAATAATGTGTTTCATATTCTGAAGATGATTTCTTCGAAAATATTCGATCTTGCTACCGTATTCATCGGATTTAATCTATTAAGTCTCGTCAATCAGCAAATATATAGCATTAAATGGTTCAACTTTCCAATCCTAACCATTTTTGCAATTAATTGTACACAATATACAACTTAACCTCTAATATTATGAGTGCATAAAGTTGTGTAGTGACCAGCCCCTCCCAACCTTAGAGTTTCGCTCGTTCCGTAACTCACCTCGAGCCGAGATCCTCTCCTGCACGACCAACCCAACTGCTCTAGAATAGCTTACTTAAGCTTTTTTCTCCCCAAAGCCCGTTTCAATTCTGCCTAGAATTGCTGGGTGATGCTTTTCTTCTCTTGCCTAGGGCCTTCCCTTATTTAGGAATTTCAAAAGTTGCTTTCTCGCTTTTCCCCAACTTTTACCCTTCCCAAATACTCTCCAACCTATTGAGGAAACTAGATTTTTCCTCAAAAACTAATTTTAGAACAAATTCTTTCAAGGATTTTTGAAAGATTTTTGGGGGAAATCTTAGCCCCTTTCCATGCCTCATGGATTTGGCAAGTGATCTTATCATTCTCATTTGGTCAATATACACAGAATTGTTTTATTTAATTTTCATAATCAAATACTTAATTACATCCACACACTACTTATCCATCAGTCCACCTCTTTTGGATTAAAGTTCAAATGTCTAATCTGAAGGAAAAACATAAAACGTTAGGAGTGTTACAAAGATATATCCTTTTAATACCAGTATGATATACAGGTAGCTAATTCAGTGAGTAGAAATTTTATGTACCTTAGACTTTGTTGAGTCCACACCTAGAATGAATCTAATTTAGATTTAGTTGAGGATTGGGTCGAGAAATTTGTGGGTGAAATAAAACACATTATTTATGTATAAATAGGAGTGTTTTTGTGAGGAAGTGTTTAATAGTTGAGTGCTAGAAGCACAAGAAGAGTGAGGAGGGCTTGAAGGCCAAGAGGAAAGAGGCCACCTAATGTAATATTTCTGTCAGAGAAATTTTATATTTTATATCCGTAGCTGTTTTGAATAGCTCTTCTCCTTCATGTAAATTTTGTGTTGAATTTTTTTCATGGTCTTATTTGAAGAAAATTCTGAGCATTTTAAAATGGAGTGAAGCAATGAGTTCTTATATGCTAGGATATGCTTTCCGGAAAAATCCCCGCATCATTTGGTATCGCATCGTAAGGATATTCATTTTGAGTCTACAAATTTATGTGTGAAATAAATTAATAGATTATTCTCGTGAGCTTGTTTAATCTTGCTGGGCTTTATACCCATGTGTTTTATATATAATTGTTGGAGAGTGTGAATGGGTGGAGTGCCATGGGTGGAATGGAGTTGAAATTCCACACTATGTCGAGCAAGGTGTGCTGTAGAGAATATAGTTGTTAGTTGGCCGCAAATCCAAGGAAGCTACAATCGTTATAATTGGAGCCACCAACAACGGTGAAACAATTTTCATCGATGACCGAGGTCATAAGGTGACTTACGGCATTGAAGTGATGTCACGACCGGCCACCGTAATTTACATTTTAAATTGGCTCCTTCGCTTCTAAGATGGAAACATCGTTGTCATGACACCGTTGAATGTCAAACCTCAAAGTGGCTCCTCGCGTGGATTCTACATGTGGTTTTGTTGGTATAAGGCACACCATTGTATACAAATGTTTACCTCCGGTGTGGATTAATGAAATATTGGGCAATTGTATCGCAAGGGAGTGTGAGTCAATAGATTCTTTGGTTCCCATGATCATTGTATTATCCGAAGTCATTTATATCTCCAACAAAGAAGTCAATAAATCATAAAAGAAAATTTTTGAAGAACCCGGAAGAAATTTAGTGTAAGGCAGAAGTACTTAGTTATGGCCATATGTGGGCAAAGTAGCCATAATTTTGTTTTCCATTGGAATCGCCGAGGTCTCTCTCCGTCGCGTTTTTCTTGATCGCAGTTTCTCAAAGTCCGAAGGACAAGAAAAGATTCAAAGCGTTCTTTTGAAAGAGATTCGAGAACGACATAAAGAGGAAATATGAATGTGATGTTTACATTCGGATTCTCGTTGAGACGTCCCTACGAGGAGGAGCGGCCTTATTTTTTTTTACCGTTGAGCCGGATTTTGACCCCGATGTAATTGGTTAGTTCTTTGTGGGGCTTTATTCAAGCTACGGCATGCTCTTGAGGAAGATACTACCAAGGTCGTGCCTTGATGTTAAAGATATCCAAAGATCAAGAGGTGAAAGAAGTGCTGATGCATGTGTCACTTTCCACCACTCCACCAAAGGAGTTTCGGTTGCAAAATTCGATGACAGGGATCGCTCGAAGCACCGTAGCGCTCAGTGCTGTTGCCAAAACTTATATGGTGGTGGCCGTTGAGAGAAGCCTCGATCCCTTTCTTTTCCTATGATTGATGTGGATATGAGCGTAAGGATTTGCAAGTGATTTTTAGGTCTTCTCGTATTTTCCTTAGTATGATTTATTTCTGAATGGAGGTACATTCATTCCCACTCTTGAGAGTTTTGTCACGTATTTATGAGTGGTCGACCCTATGTGAACATAATGGTGGATGCCAATTTAACTACCTATAACAAGAGCTTCGAAGGTGGTTCCATCTCACACAACCGGCCAATACACCCTCAATCGTCAATTCAAGGAGTGGCCTCCAAAGATCATGGCGAGCTTGAAGGAGCGTCGCTATTCTATTTATAATCACCGCACATATAATCACAAACGGGCAAAGGGAAGGACCGCAGAAGAATCATGTTTTTTGAGATTGAAATGACAAGAAAGTCTCCTTCTGTCTTCGTTGTCAGGGAATCATTGAATCCATCCCCCCCGGCGTCGCTTCGCACCGATACACGATTTAAAACAGTACTCTCACGCTTCTCTCCGAGGTATCCAGTGTTCGGGAGCCGTGATTGACGTTGCCATGGGTCGCATCGTGGCTTCCCAAATTTATGACTACCAATTGGGCAAGAGAGATTAAGTCTCTGATTTTCTCTAAAATTTTCAGTGCCGCCCTTTTGATTTGGATGTGCCATCTCCTCATCTATCGCTATTACAATCCCTCGTTAAAAATTGATGGTCATTGCATTTGTTGGTGTTTGCAAACATTAATCACTTCCGCATCGCATCTAAGTTGGATAACAGATCAATGTTATGCGATAAGACCGCACAAATTGTGGTGTTGCAATTTTTGTAATTACACACACGTAATATGTAAATGTCTGGGCCAGTAGTAAAAATTGAAGAAATGGCTACAAGAAGACCATCTGGAGGTATGAAAAGAGTTGATTTGTCTATATTTTTTTGAGATAGCTTAATAGGCATGGCCAGCTTATTTGAGCTATGACAATATGGATTGAATTTATTGTGCTCCTCGAATCTTGAATGTATTGAGGCATCGAGGCATAGCTAACTCAATGGAGTGGTTTTGTTAGGATTATAATGCCCAACAAACCCACAAGGAAACTCAAGACAACAATTATACAGAAAAAAATGAAGTTATGAAAGAGGGGAAGATATACATCCCAAATGTCTTAGGAGTGTATGTTTATTGAAGAATTGTATAATCAATTAAGTCAAATATCCACTATCATCATATCGACAAATATTGAAGTGAAAACAGACAATAGAGTTAAATGAGAGTTTGGATAGTTTGAATTGAGATTGAGTATTTTCATCCAAAATGAAAATTGGTGTAAGTCCTAAGTCAAAGAGTCGTAAGATAGGTCCAAGTTCTGGAATGTATCAGTGTGGCTCATGTGAGCAAAGGGACCGAAAGAATTGGTTATTGTAACACATGAGTTACTAAAGTGTTGTTTGTAGCAAGATAGTTTCTGCAGATTGGTTCCAAGATAGAGAACCAAGAGAAGCCAAGCAGGAGGAGAAGTTTTCATTTTGATGAATGGAAAGGAAGGATTACTAAGAAGTGATTAAATGGGAAGCCCACAAGTGAAAAGATGCAGCTTCTCACAAAGAAGGGGAAGATGACCGTTGATAGTCATTTCTAAAGATCCTGACAAATACCACAAACAGAGAGGAGAAGAAGGAAAATTCCAAGGTAAGGGTATATGTAAACAAATATGTATGAAGAGTACTTAGTGGGAGAAGGCCGATATAATAATTCACCTTGAATTTTAATGGGAGTTGTTACAGGGAAATGTGAAACCGTACACATGGTTGGACCATGAGAAAGAAGGTGGAGTGGCACAAGCCACATGCAAAGAAGGAAAATTAGGTAACACATGGGCTGATGGAAGAGCTAAGTGAAGCCTTTGAGCAGATGTTGGAGTTGTAAGAACTCGCAGAGGCGAGTTTAAATGGATGTTTCCATTTGTGGCCCGCAACATGGTGCAATTTCTGTGAAGATCAAAGGAGGAAGATCTCATGAACTATTGGGAGAAGTTTAGGAAGCATCTGAAGATGCTGTGAGAGAACAAGATGAGGCCATGAAGCCTTAAATTTTTTCTCACAGCTTTATGTATGTTTGCATGGTGTGTGGAAGATGGTGAGCAGCTTGAGATGGAATTGTCACAAAGGGAGAATGAAACTCTTGAGGTCAAGTCTGTAGAGAATTCTTTCGCAGAAGGAAAATGTTGATTGGTTACGACAGAAGAAATCTTAACGATTTCTTATTTGGTGTAAGACAGCAAGTCCAAGCGTTTATGAACAAAGAACAAAGTGAAAATGTCAAGAAAAATTACAAGGAGGTAAAAAAATGTATTTGTTTAATGAAATTGGTTTACAAAAGTTTACAATGTAATGATGTTGAAATGAAGGACACCCAGAAGATTGCCCAAGGAAGAGTGGAAGTAGTGATGAGACAAAAAGAGAAATGGAGAAGATGTGAACCGAATCAAATGAAGGATTCGTAGCAGCAAAGATATATGTTGACTGAAATATCATGGGACCACAAGATCTTATGTTTTTAAGACTAATGATTTGTGTGTGATTACAGACATCACAGTGATGAACAAACTTTGAAGTTTGTTACAGAAGAAGAGTTGAATCTGAAATCTATTTAGAATCATGCTGGGATATCAATATCTCATAAAGAAATGAAGAAATTTTAGTTGTTTTGAACACTTTTCTCCTTCACAAATTCTGAGTCAATGTTTTCATGGTTTTATTTGAAGAAAATTACATTTGTAAATGGAGAAGTATGAGTTTTTATATGCTAGGATCTTTCTTTCTAGAAGAATCCCCGCATCAACAGACTTTCAAAAAATACGATTCGAGACCACGCTATGAAATCGGGAAGGAATGCCGCAGACAAAAAAACAAAATAGAACATCGGTTAAACAGAGCTTAGCTGTGAACCAAAAATGAAATGACGAGGAGAAATGAAACATTTGTTACAAACGTGAGTCAGGATGAAATGCCAACTAGAACGCATTGAACAACTTTGACATCCTAACTCAAGAAATTTGGTGGAATCCCAAACTTCCACACGTAACAGTATCATGTGGTGATCCCTCGTATCGACGCGTTGAAAAATGGCATGAGCAGACTATGTGAATTGGTACGGACCATCGAATGAACTAAGATCCTAAGAATCTCTAGCCAACAATCGATATAATCACCGGAAGCTGTAATATCTCGTATGCGTTGAAGTTCAAGACCCATCGTATAGTTGGTCTAATGTCCATATACGAAAAAGGTATATACTACCATGAAAAGAAATTTGTGTATGTTTTAAGGTAAGATATATATTTTAAACTTTCTTAAATATTCAATGGTTTCGACAAGGTTGAGAAATTATATTCTCAAATCACTTTATCCTGTTTCTGGGCTTTACTTTTTCACCATAAGAGAAAGGGTTTATGAACTCAATGAGCTCAAATTATATTAAGGGTGGTCAAGATGGAAATAAAGGGGTAAATTGGTGAGGCCATGACCTAACTTGTTCAAATTCTGAACAAGATGGAATCCTAGACCCATTGAGGATATAAAATATCGTTAGATTTTATTTAAAGTCAAATAAGATTTGACTTAATTCACCCATAAGTGAAAGTTTAGTTATGTGACAAATGTTAAATATAACATGGAAAGTAAGAAGACAGAAGTGCTCGTGATGGTGGATTTGCATATCACACCATGTTAATAAACTTAGCATGTAATCACTAAACCATAAGGTAAAAAATATTTACATATAGTAACGTTATCTTCCTAAGGTAAATTATGAGATAAGTTATTTTTACTCATTAATAAAGGAGAAAGAATATTCCTTCGAGTAAATAAAATGAATATGAAGGATGTATATCCATGTGGTTTTAATAAAATCTCTAATGAATAATAACAAATAAGGATGGTTAATATATGTGAAAAAAATTAAATATAATTAAAAATGGTTAAAGATAAAGTATTGTTATGCTTTTAATAACGTTGTGAGGGTAAGAACTAGGTATAGAATGACATCATTTATAAAAAAGGCCTTAGGTTTCTACCAGATGTAGTTCCAAACCTTACAACCATTTTATATGCAACGCTGAAATAAATGACACTTAATTACACTCATTTGTGTCAAAGAGGGTTTAACTCTGATCCACTATGCATGTGGAAACATACATATTAAAAAAATATAAAGTACAATTAAATATTATTTAAATGGATGGTTGGGTTTAATAATCCATGATTATGCACTTATATATAATTACAACCATTGTAAATGGAAAAGGGTGAGGGCATGTTAGAATACCAGATCCATATTAATTAGGGAGAAGGAATCTCTGCCTTCCTAGAGGACAACAATTGAAGGTTGAATATGCCCTTATCAAGAATAAACAAAAGTGAAGTAAATAAAGCATGAGCGACAAATAATTCGAGGTGCGGTGAATGGATATTGGTACTTCTGTAATAGACATATTACCGTAATTAGAAAAAAAATTAGCGAAATGAGAGGTGTTACAATAATTTCTATGGACGAACATGGAAGAGTAGTGCGTTATTACCTACAATTTGGCAAGGCAGTAACAATGAGTATGTATCAACACCACAGAAACATGGACTTATCATTGCAAGAAGAAAAAGTTTCCATAGACCTGGTGGTAGAGGAAGATTCTTCGCTTGTCATAGATATACCAAAAGTTACAACAAGGATCCCAATGGGAAAATAATGCCAAGAGCTATGACTATAGAGTAATACGAGAGATAAAGGAACTCATTTCGTGGTTGAATATATTATTCTGCTCATGTCCAACACGTGCAATGAAACAATGATTTTTTGGCCATCCTGGGGATGCAGCGTATCCTCAGGGCAGCACTGAGATGATAGGGAATATTAGGAACGAGCTTGGAACCATTGCATAAAATCATAGATAACGATAGAAACCTAAGAAATCCCTATCGGGGTCGCAGGACATTATGATCTCACCAGGGATCATGACAATGATCATTTGCATGGAAGGTAGAGCAAGGAGGGGGCTTCTTGGCACCACCACACACTGGATTTAAGAAGGAGGAGATGGGTATGGTGGTGTCAAGTGGAAGCAACGCATGTGTTAACTTTCTCCGGGTGTGGTGTATTTCTCCATTCTGAATGAGCTCCACTTAGTGGCACGCAAATACTGCACCCCGGGGAGATAGCAGCCTACGTTGGTTTGAAAAGTTGAAAAGCCAGAGGATCCAAGTGGGAGATGGCATCACCTTTTGGTATGTATCCTTGTCTCACTAGGATATGAATGGAGGATCCATCTGATTTATTGAGGCAAGATGGAAGGGCTTGAAGAGAATTATGCTTTCGGTTCTCCGTAGACTATCGATTTATTTGTATTTACCTATCTTCTTCGTCAAGTTGTCTCTTTTCTATGGCACCGTTATTAAAAATGGGAATATACAAATTTCTTAATGATCCTATGCTTCAGTTGCAGGTGTCCTATGACTTGCTCAATATCTCAGTGCCACCATGGAAAACCACAGAGAGAGCACAGGACAATTGACACTTTCAAAAATAATGGGAATTCGACTGTTGTGGGATTTATGAAGTTGAGTCCTATTGTCATTACTGTGACGTCACTGGTATGTATACTAGAGGAAAGCGTAGTGGTCAATGCACCCCATAAAACCAAGTCCCATGAGTTTCAAGAGGAAGCGCAAACAAGCAGACAGATATCCACACCGCATACCATGCAGAGAAGCATTACTAAGTAGGGGATTTTTTGGCTCTAACACAAGCTCTCACCCTAACCCGTCGTGTGCTCTACTCATGCGCACGGAGGGTATCTTCTTTAGTGTGGGAAAGCGCAGTTCGAAGCGTGAAGTGTGGTTGGTTGAAAGTGGGTATGTGGGAAGGTCCTAGGTAATGACAAGAGTGGGCGATGTGGTCGCGATGGCACCTCAGAAAGAGGCCAAACAAGAAAGGTGAAGGGGGATTATACTAGCATATAAAGTGGAAGAGAGGTAGAAAGTCTCGATGTGAGAGAACATGCAGCACCATAGTGCATGCATTCAATGCACAATACTTCGACCCAATTCAAAACTATGATATCAAAGCGTGGGCGAAACCGAAAATAGAAGAAGCAAAGCAGAGCTATCCGCTGCCGAGGAATGGGAGAATTTGATTAAGGCATCATCCAAGGAACACCCAAGCAAGCGACTATGTTTAAACAAATGTAAAGTACATCTATATTTGGTTGATGAAACGCAAGCTGATCGTGAAAGTCACCACCGAAATCTAGTGTAGGAGAATGGCATCCGCATGAAGATATGAACCCCAAGGAAATCCAGTAAAGAGTTGCAATCAATTCGCATCTCTAGTTACACCATAGAGTATGTCTCGTTAGGGAAGACTCTGAGAAACATGTCCAAGCAGTATACACAAATTCAAAATGCCGGTGTTTGAGCACCTAAAGATCCAAAGTACTCAGAGAGTCTTCGTAAGACTAACCACCGAAAGATGTGTTCACCCTTGTATTTTTTATGATGTTGTTGATGGATAAACTTTATGTTTATTAGTTTTTATGTTTAGTAGTGTAACGTACTTACAGTGCACTCAGTTCTCGAGGACATACCCAAAATTTTCTCATGTTTTAGATGCATCTATGAAAGTAGCTCGATGCTGGGACAATACGCTCGGGCGTTCATTCGAGTCATGTTGGGAGGCCACTTTGGAAAATATACATTTGTAACCTACTTTTATGATTAATAGAAAAGCTAAAAGATGATCCACACTTACACAAAAATAAGATTGAGTTGATAGGTGCAAAAATAGCAAATTGTGATATAAATCCCATTAGCATTATTGATAGATATTTTTTGATTCAAATGTATTGATTGAGAGCGTCTAACTCTATAGAATTCCTATGTGAGAGGTTTTTTGCTTTGCAACCCCGACCAAAATGAATCCATATATATGTGAGTAACCTTAGACTCATCATGATCCCTAAGTTTCAACTAAAAAATAATATCACTCTCACTCTGGATGCTCTCTAACATAGGATTCTGAGCACCTGTGGACAACCACAAAAGTTTAAAAGGGGATCCAAAGTGTTCGTATTCTATATTCTATTACTCTTTTTGAATTTAGCTTGTTGTCTAAAACATGTTACGTTTCTATAATTTTGCCTTAAGACGACTCGTTTTTTGCCAAATGTCATGTACTTTTGTTGTTTTTAAAATCGATTTTTGATTACATATATGGATATGGATTCAACACCATGTACATTCATTCAGCACTTAGATAGTGGAAATTTTACAACTACAAAATTTTGATTCTTAACAAATCTCTACCAAATTCTAAACTAATTTAAACTATAAAAAATACTAGAAAACCTTGAAAAACTCAACACAGATAGACTACAACATTAATCATATTACTTTACTATCCACAACACTGACCTTTTATTATAATATCATTAATTGTAATGACTTAATGTTCTCATGGTTATGAGAGTTCTCACTCATAAAATTACCAAAACAAACATCAATATTTACTAAAAATATCATTAATTTTAACCACTTAATATTGGCTACAAAGCCTAATAATATGTCCCACTCATGAAATTTCCAAAAATAACTCCAAAAATAAAAATAAGTACTCAATAAACAAAAGCTAATTAATATCTTAATTTAAATATTTTGAAAATTATTACTATAAAAAATAAAAAAAGATTTATAAAATTTTAAAAATATCCATAACGTATGATAAGTTTTTATCTATGGAATGATTTAAAGTTTAAAAAGATAAAAAAATAAAAATGTTTTGATTTTCCTTATTAAAAAATTTATAAATAATTAACTTTTAAACGTAGTAGAGACTACTAAATATTTTCTATATTTTAAATTTTGTAATTTTAATAAAATTTTTATTAAATTTTTTAATATAATAAATATAAAAGATATTTAAAATATATATTTGTATTAATTAAAAAGAAGGGATAAAAAATGAAATAAGGTGAGAAAAATAAAAATAATGATAATGCATATAATGAAAACCAAGTGAGAAAAAAAATAGAGAAATTAATAATATTAAGGAAAGTATGAAGTAAAGGATCCAGCTAATGCATTAAGAAAGGGGATAATTTTTTCTTATTCATTAATTAATTTTTAAAAAGCAATTGAGGCTATATGAAAGGATTTACATTTTGAGAAAAATGATTACATTTTTTGGTATATGATAGATTCAAGATTAAGATATATATATTTTTTCTTTATGAAGACTACTTTCTATAGTATAACATAAAAATACATGAGGCACATAGCTCAAATAAATTACTGCTAATTACTATTTATCAAAAGTACCATTATATGCACATGAATGGTGGGGTGTGATGACAAGGGAAAATTTTTCTGGATCATCCCCATCATTTATCACTCGGTTTATGTGGATTAGCAGGAACAGATGGTTATTTGATGGAAAACCAAGCCATCCTTCTTGCTCAGAAGACATGACTTACAACTCAAGCTGAAGATAGAAGCAAAACCCCCATGGAATCCTTTCAATTAGAAACAACCCACATCAGATTCTCTACTCCTACTCGTTTTTTGACAGAGGTGGCACAAAACTCGAAATGTGGGTGTGGTGCGTGAAGTTGATGCTTTCTCTTCCTACCATTTAAAATTTATTGGGTAGGCGGTCAAAGGTACCAATATGAGGGTCGCAGTCACTGGGCTCTGGGGCATATGTTATGGTTTTCCATCACTCTCGATATTGATTCTTTATCTCTGCTTTTTGAGACTCACGAGTCCCAATCGACCACCTCAACAAAGGTACCAGTATTGAACCCTATTCGACTCGGAGGTTTGGACGGATAGACTCAGTGAGCTTTCGAATGAAGTTTTCTATCTATATCACATTCACCCACATCTACACGCAGACAAAAACTCCGAGGCAGCATCGAAGGACTGTCTCGTTGGGGCTATCTCGTCGAGCATGGGGAGATGCATTACAAGTTCGTTTCGATGCCGATGGAAAAGGTGCAAGAGGAACTCATATTATTTTATAATCCTTTTTTCTATATTGCGAATATTGTGGAGAGAGTGGCTTCTCCCCCTCTCGGGCTTATGGATACCGTTAGCTTTTATTTTCCTTGTCCCTTTCATTTAGTACTCAAACAGGTGACCGCTTTCACAGGAAATATCCTTCGAAGACTTTTTCCACAAGCCGATTACGGGATCCGGATATCCCTCAGGTTTTCCTTTTGAAATTATTTTTGGTGTTTTCAGCAACGTTTCTGGGCCGTTTTTTGTGATGTCAATACTATGTACCACTGTGACTCCATAAGTTTGGATAGAATGGTGTTCCTAGATTGTTTTTTGGTCACTATTGGTCACTTTTATGTTTTTTGGTTCTTCACGCAATGTCGACCGTAAAACTATGTATAAGTGTTTTGATGATATATATAGGCTTATTGAAACTACACAGAACAAATTCAATGATGGATTTATGTAAATGTGGAAATAATGTCAAAGTATGATTATTGATTTCCTGTGATGGTACAAAATATAAAACTAGTTGCTTTTTCTTCTGGAGTATTTACTAATTCAGTTCACGTCATGCTTTCCTGAATGCATAGTTATTTGCTCAATAACTTATTTTGAAGACGAGGGAATGTTTGGGGAGGTCAATGAAAAGACGTAGGGAATGTTTTGGGAGGTCACTGAAAGTGAAGTGAATAGGGGTAGTATGCAAATAATAACATGGCACATCAGCTCGCTTCATGGAAGCGAGGTAGAGATGGCTTAAACCTAGGGGCATCAGCATTCTGCGATATGAAAACCTTCGCTCACATCCAAAATAGACCATTCCTAATATGCAGTGTTGTCTTACCTGTGTATTGGTGTTGATTTCTAAAACCCTCCATAAATTCTATTCTCGTTTAGATTTAAGGGAGTCTGTATTTTTACATAGATTTTCATAAAATCTATGTTTTTGATAAATAGAAAATAGTAAGAAAACTACTAAATTAACATATATATATATACATAAAGGAGCGATTTCTAATAAGCTTTAAAACATAATGTGAAAATGTATGTTAATCCTTACTAGTTTGTCACATTTTTTGTTTTAGAATTTTTACTGATTTTGATTATCTAAATGAGTTAGCTTTAATAAAAAAAATTACAAGTTTTTAGATAAAATTTAATTTATCATAATATAAAAACATATTTATAAATTCTTTAATATGTATATAATAATTGATAGTATTTTTATATTTATATGTATGTATATGTATGTATTTAATTTATTTCTTAATTTATAATTTTAGTAGATTTATATGATTTATATTAAACTATTTAGGATTTATATTGAATCATTTATTATTTATATTGAACTCATTTCTTTTATATATATATATATTAGTTAATAAAGGTTGGTAAGGTTAGTATTATATTTCTTATTACAAATTAACTTTAAACTTTGGAATATTAGTAATTATGTAGATTTTATTATGTAATACTTTGTTTTTAATTGTTAAAACATATTTTTCTATTGACATATCTTAATAGTAAAAATATCTAGAGTATAATTAACTTATATTTATTTATATGTATTGTAAATATTTCATTTTTTTCCATAATACAAATTACACATATTTAAGTGCATTGCAATTTGTAATTTGTTAAGATTATAATTTAATGTCACAACATATCACCAATAAAAAAAAATTATCGCATTTAATTAATAAATATGATTATGTAATAATTTCGGTGGTTATTATTATCCAATTTTAAGGTTCAAATACTCGAGCTAGACACCAAATTCGGATGTATGATACCTCCTTGTTTGTGGGGACGACACCAAATTGGTATAGTGAGACCCCCTTGATTTGTGGGACAAGGGACCACAATACCCACCTACTAAGGCATACATACTTTGAAGCCCCTCCTCAAGTCATGAACCCAGTGACCTCTTAGGAGGAAACGCATGCTCTTAATCTTAACCATTAGGCTCACTCAAGTTGCCTATAAATATCACTTCAATAAAGCATAATAAAATTACTTTGCATCATAATTTGTATCACCAACATTTCCATTTTGCATTAGCAAAAAAATTTCTATAATTCCTATTGCATTGTAATCTTGCCTCGACCCTTGTGTAAATTATCTCATGTTTTTTAATGCATTGTATACATTTTGTAACATTACATTTGTATAATTTGCATCACCCTTTGTAACTATGTCTATTTTTGTGTTTTCCTTTTGCATCACAAACACATTTCTATAATTCCTATATCATTGTAATTTGTAATCACTTCCTTGTCTAAATATCTACATGTCTCGTGAATGCATTTGATATATTTTATAACATTACATTTGTGTAATTTGTACAGGAGTGACCGACTAGGTGGTAACCGCAAGTAGGTGTTTTTATGTTTTGTCGTTGGGCATGAGTTATTCTGTCATGTCTTTGAACTCGGTTTCGTTTTAATTTATTTTTTCTTAGGATAAAGGACTAGCTGTCAGTAGAGTTGTTCTAGTTTAATTGTTTTTTTATTTTTATTTATTTAAGCAACTATGGTAGATTATTAGACAGAGTAAAAAGAAAAAAATTCGATGAGTGAAAAAGTAAAATAGTAATAGTGTAGAACATGTAACTGTGTAACCAACTCGAGACAGTTATCAGTTGGCAACGAATTGGCCTGCAGGGAGGCTACTAAAGAAACGAAAAGATGACTGTACAGGGGTTCTGCAAATTTTACATATTGAATAGGGTAATGAAAAAAGAGTTTTAATACTCATCAGAAAACATACCATCTGTATTGTATCTAGAAATACTGAAGCGTGATACAGATTCTAAGTTCACTGTCAAATTATTTGCATGCATATTTCTGAAGTAAACATAGTTATGTATCTATTTATTTTCCATTAGAGAAATACTATTATCAGAGTACAGGTGTGTTACAACACGAAGGTGTTGGTCAACGCAAGCAAAAGCTGAAGAGGAGTACAGGGGAATACAACATCAAAAGATACACACCAACGACGAAATTCAAACAGCCAACACATTACGTGGAACATTGAAAACTACAGGTATTTACATTAAGCTGTGCCATTTCATTTATAAATAAACTGAAAATAGAGTAAACCCTCTGTCAGGGTTAACAGTAGAACGAAAGTCCATACTAGAATGTATTAAGTTACATATTGAAACAACAGTAAGAAAATCAAGATTCATAACTTAGGGTTACGGCCAGAAACCCTACAGCCACAGGCAAGAAACGCCAAGGAGCACCCGAAGGTTACAGGTGGGGTTTTAGAACCCGTGTAAACTTGGAATTCGAAACCTGACTGAGTGACAGTATTTGCAAAGAGACAGAGCAACAGTAGCATGATAACGCCATAAGAAACCTGAAAGGAAAACTGGCACGAGATCATCTACGACACATGTAAACAAGTTACTACGTTAAGAAGGGTGTGAGTCAGGTGGGGACTTACCTTTGGGAGCCAGAAGCCGAACAAAACCCCTGGTGGAAGATTGGGAAACCAGGAGGGTTCGAAATACCTATACAAGAAAAGAAAACAGTCAATTGGAAACCTATGCGACTAAATTGTTGTTTCAAACGAGACTAACAGGAAAAGAAGAACGTCTGGGCATTTACCTTGTGCAAAGGGAGAGCATTTTCCATGGAGTCGAGTAACCAACAAAGGAACCCTTTGAATGTGCTCACAAGGAGCCTCATGATCAGTATGGGAACAAAACAATCAGGGTTTTGAAACAGAGAGAGATGGCTTACCGACACAGTCACCGACTGGAGCAGAGTTGATCGGAGGAAGCTCAGAACTGTAAGCCCAAGGTACCTGTGCACAACTGTTAATAAGTAGTTAGGCTAGAAGCAAGCCGCAAAAAGAAGTAACCAGAGAAATTGGCATATCGAAGAACCTGTAAGTGTTGAACGAGAAACAGAGGAACCAACCAGTCACAGTGGGAAGGAACCGAACCAACGAGGAGGTTAAAAACCAAAACGCCATTGCAACAGTTCCGACTCGCCGACGTAGCCACAGTTACCGTGACCAGAACTCGCAGAGAAGAATAAACCCTTGGCACAGAGACGCAGGGTCGAAACCCTCTCATACCGCGTGGAGCAGAAACACAAATGACCAACTGAAGAAATGACCCCGAGCAAAAGAAAAAAGGACGTATGATCACATGCGTTGGCGAGTGGGCCGATCGATTCGTTCGAGGCCATTACTGTGCCATTAATTGCATACCACCGGACACCACAGCAAGTCTCAGGGAGGAACGAAAGGCTCGAGGCCTGTTGTGAAGACCAAAGGCGCGAATCCGACGTGTAAACCAAATAAACACACATTGCAAAGCCACGTAATCATATTTGTTATTCATTGTGTTTAAAAAGTTGTTGATCTATTAAGTTGACTTGGCGCGTGGGCTGGAGATCCCATCAAGTGGTATCAGAGCAGAAGTTTGAAGTAGCGAGAAGATGGAAGTTGGAAGAAGAGGAAGAGGAAGAGGTAGAGCAATCCAAAGAGTGGCAGAAGAGGGACTGCGAGATGAAATTCAGATTCTGAATCAGAGACTGGCAGCAGTAGAAGCTGGGGGAAGGAGAAACCCAGCAGATGACAGTGATGAGGATATTGCAGAACCGGAAGATGAGTTTGAAGGAGTGACACCTAAACTAAGATTGTTGAAATCAGTTTTGTTGTCCAGTCATAAGCCGAAGCATGAGCTTTCCACTTATGACGGCAGTTTGTCGGCAGATGTGTTGCTGGACTAGTTGAGTGAAGTAAATAAATACTTCGAATTTGAGGAAACCAGCGAGGAAAAACAGGTGAAGTTTGCTGCCACCAAGCTGAAAGGACATGCGTCCTTGTGGTGGGACAGCGTACAGGCGGAGAGGAAAAGGCTACATAAACAGCCTATAAGGAAGTGGACCAGAATGGAGGCGAAACTGAAGGAGAAGTTTTTGCCTAAAGATTATCAAATTATGCTGTATAGACAGGTACAAAACCTGAGACAAAGGGGAATGACGATTAAGGAATATACTGAAGAATTCTATAAACTGAATTTGAGGGCAGGTTATGTGGAAGAAACCCCAGAAAAGACAGCAAGGTTCGTGAATGGACTGAGGGGAGAGATATTAGATGAAATTGGTATCCTTTCACCCAGAACCCTGGAAGAAGCATATCATTTTGCACTAAAGGCAGAAGAAAAAATAAGCAGGAAGCAAAAAGCCAGAAGAGGAGGCGGATCTGGCAGAGGAAAGGGAAAGGCCTTTGGTAAAGGCAGAGGAATGGGTTCCAATGAGGAAGACAGCAGTTCCAAATCTGCAGGAACAGCAGAAAAGGACAACAGCACTAGAGGAGGACGACCAGCCCAGCGTGGGAGAGGAAATGGTCGGGGCAGAGGAACTGTCCAGTGCTATAGGTGCCACAAGTGGGGGCACAAATCGTATGAATGTCCTGAAGGCGAACTAGCAGGTGGAAGAGGAGCTTATGTTGCTCAGCCTGAGGAAGCGGAAGCACCTCCTCAAGAAGTGGAAGATACACCAGAGACAGGGGAAGCCTTGGTGTTGAACAAGGTGCTGTTAAAACCAGCAAAGGAGGTTATGGATCCAGGCCAAAGGAAGACTTTGTTTAGGACAGTTTTCAAATCACAGGGAAAGTGCTGCAAACTGATCATTGACAGTGGAAGCACTGATAATTTAGTGGCCACGGAAATGGTGGAGAAGCTGGGATTGAAAAAGCTGAAACACCCCACTCCATACAAGGTGTCATGGCTGCAGAAAGGACATCAATTGTTAGTTGATGAACAGTGCGAGGTGGAGTTCCAGATAGGCAGATATAAAGACAAGATTGTCTGCGATGTTATGCCAATGGATGTCTGTCACATACTGTTAGGAAGGCCCTGGCAGTTTGACAGAAAGGTGGTGCATGACGGGAGAACAAACTGTTACAAGTTTGTTAAAGATGGGGTCAAGCACACACTTTTTCCCATCAAGGAGGAAGGTACAGCAGAGGCTAGTGGAGTAAAAGCACTGTTTTTGGGTGGAAAGGAATTCCTGAAACAGATTGAAGACAGTGAAGTGAATTTTGCTGTTGTGAGGAGACCAAGAAAAGTGGTACTGAACACTAAGATTTCAGATTTACTTGAGGAGATACAAGAGATGTTACAGGAATTTGGGGATATTGTAGTGGATGATCTTCCAGACGAATTACCTCCCAAGAGAGGCATCAGCCACTGCATTGATTTTATACCAGGAGCCAGCTTGCCAAACAAGGCAGCTTATCGTATGAGTCCGAAAGATCATGAAGAAATTCGGAAACGGGTGCAGGAATTGCTTGATAAAGGATTGATCAGAGAGAGTATGAGTCCTTGTGCAGTTCCGACAGTATTAGCTCCTAAGAAAGGTGGCGTATGGCGGATGTGTACAGATTCGAGAGCCATCAACAAAATTACGATTCGGTACAGGTTTCCATTACCAAGGATGGATGACATGATGGACTATTTGAGTGGGGCAGCATATTTTTCGAAGATTGACTTGAAAAGTGGCTACCACTAGATCCGAATCAGGGAAGGGGATGAGTGGAAGACAACCTTCAAGACAAATGAAGGACTGTATGAGTGGCTGGTGATGCCATTCGGATTAAGCAACGCTCCCAGTACTTTCATGCGCTTAATGAATGAAGTACTGAAGGAATTCATTGGAAAATTCGTGATTGTGTATTTAGATGATATACTAATTTTCAGCAAAACGAAGGAGGAACACTTCCGACATGTTCGAAGTGTATTGAGAAGCTTGCAGCAGAACAAGCTGCTGATAAATCTGAAAAAGTGTACCTTTTTCCAGAAAGAGCTAGTGTATCTGGGTTTTGTGATTGCAGAGAATGAGCTGAAGATGGATCCGGAAAAGATTGCAGCAATCGTAAGCTGGCCATCTCCAAAAAACTTATTTGAAGTTCGAATTTTTCATGGTTTAGCGAGTGTTTACAGGAAGTTCATCAATAATTTCAGTGGGATTTTTGCACCTATGTTGGACACAATTAAGAAGGCAAATCAACCTTTTTGCTGGACTGAAGCAGTAGAAAACAGTTTTCAGACTCTGAAGAAAAAGATCACTGAGAGGCCGATCTTGAGATTGACGGATTTCAACAAACTTTTTCAAGTTCGTTGCGACGCCAGTGGTACAGCCATTGGGGCAGTACTTAGCCAGGAGGATAGACCGGTTGCTTACTTTAGTGAGAAGTTGAACGAAAGCAGGAAGAAGTATTCATCTTAAAACAAAGAATTTTATGCGGTCGTCCAAGCCTTGAAGCATTGGAGGCACTATTTGCTAGGTAATGAGTTTGTGTTATTTTCTGACAATTCTGCTTTACAATATGTTATGCAGCAGCACAAGTTGAATCACAAGCATGCAGAGTGGGTGGAATATCTGCAGAGCTTTACTTTCGTATTGAAGCATATCAGCGGACAGTCCAACAAGGTAGCAGATGCATTAAGCAGAAGAGCTCTGCTTTTGCAGGAGAGTACAGTGCAGGTACTGGGTTTCGAACACTTGAGGGATCTGTATCAAACAGACACAGACTTCAAGGAGGCACATGAAGCATGTCAGAACCCTTTACTGCGGAATCACAGTCCATGGTTGGACTACAATCTGCAAGAAGGATTGCTGTTCAAGGGAGGACAGCTATGTATTCCCGATTGTTCAATGCGGGAAAACATTATTCGTGAGAAACACAGTGGAGGTCTAGCCGGACATTTCGGTATAGACAAGACGTTATCTTAGATAGAGCATTTCTACTATTGGCCAAAGTTGCGACGAGATGTGCAGAGGCATGTGAGCAGGTGCAAAATGTGTCAGTTGGCAAAAGGCCACAGCCAGAATGCAGGACTCTATACGCCGTTACCCACACCAAGTAGACCATGGGACTCAGTCAGTTTGGACTTTGTCCTGGGTTTACCTAGGACACAGCGGGGATTCAATTCAGTGATGGTAGTGGTGGATAGATTCTCGAAGATGGCGCATTTTATACCCTATCGAAAAACCAGTGATGCTACTCACGTAGCCCACCTGTTCTTCACAGAAATTGTTCGACTGCATGGCTTGCTGAGGTCTATTATTTCAGACCGGGATGTACGATTCACAGGACACTTCTGGCGTACCCTGTGGAAAAAGTTGGACACCCAACTAAATTTCAGCTCTGCTTATCACCCACAGACTCATGGGCAAACAAAGGTGGTAAATAGGAGTTTGGGAAACCTGCTAAGAAGCTTAGTCGGAGAAAATTCGCGGATGTGGGATCGTGTACTTGCCCAAGCGGAATTTGCATATAATGATTCTCCAAATCGCAGTATGGGGCACAGTCCTTTTCAGGTTCTGTACGGCATGCATCCTCGCGGAGTGGATGAACTGCAGGATTTGGGAAAGCTAGAGAAAAGAAGCGCCGATGGCGAAGATTTCGCTCAAGCAATGAATGATCTGCATAAGCAGGTAAAATTGAAGTTGGTAGACAGCAGTCAAAGGTATAAGCAGCAGGCAGATTTAAAGAGGCGGGAAGTTCAGTTCAATATCGGGGACGAAGTCTTTTCCACTTGCGCAAGGAACGTTTTCCTAGAGGGCAGTATAACAAGTTAAAGTTTAAGAAAATTGGCCCCTGCAGAATTCTCCGCAAGTTTTCAGCCAATGCCTACGAAATACAGCTACCACCCGGAATAGGCATTTCACCCATTTTTAACGTGGCAGACTTGTTTCCTTACCCTACCAATCCCAGAGAAGAAGAGGCAACAAGGCCAGAGCGGACTACCACAGATGAAGAGGATGTTTGGTTAAAGCAGATGCCTGCAGCGCAGCCCCTTGAGATCGAGGGTATCCTCGACACGCAAGTAGCCAAACGAGCATGCAGGAAGGACTACCTTCAGTACCTGGTCAAGTGGAAAAACCGTCCTATTGAGGACAGTACCTGGCTTGACGCGGCACAGATTCAGAAAATTGGCTATTCAGTGGATGACCTCATGGAGCGGAGCCATGACTTTTTTGCTACCCCCGGAGCCTGATGCAGGAGCATCTGACTAGGGTGGTAACCAGGCAAGCAGGTGTTTTATGTTTTGTCAGTGTTGAGTTATTCTACAGGTCTTTGAACCTGTTCCTGTTTTAATTTATTTCTTTCTTAGGATAAAGGACTAGCTGTCAGTAGAGTTGTTCTAGTTTAATTGTTTTTTTGATTTTTTTTGATTTAAGCAACTATGGTAGATTATTAGACAGAGTAAAAAGAAAAAAATTCGATGAGTGAAAAAGTGAAATAGTAATAGTGTAGAACATGTAACTATGTAACCAACTCGAGACAGTTATTAGTTGGCAACGAATTGGCCTGCAGGGAGGCTACTAAAGAAACGAAAAGATGACTGTACAGGGGTTCTGCAAATTTTACATATTGAATAGGGTAATGAAAACAGAGTTTTAATACTCATCAGAAAACATACCATCTGTATTGTATCTAGAAATACTGAAGCGTGATACAGATTCTAAGTTCACTATCAAATTATTTGCATGCATATTTCTGAAGTAAACATAGTTATGTATCTATTTCTTTTCCATTAGAGAAATACTATTATCAGAGTACAGGTGTGTTACAACACAAAGGCGTTGGTCAACGCAAGCAAAAGCTGAAGAGGAGTACAGGGGAATACAACATCAAAAGATACACACCGACGGTGAAATTCAAACAGCCAACACATTACGTGGAACATTGAAAACTACAGGTATTTACATTAAGCTGTTCCATTTCATTTATAAATAAACTGAGAATAGAGTAAACCCTCTGTCAGGGTTAGCAGTAGAACGAAAGTCCATACTGGAATGTATTAAGTTACATATTGAAACAACAGTAAGAAAATCAAGATTCATAACTTAGGGTTACGGCCAGAAACCCTACAGCCACAGGCAAGAAACGCCAAGGAGCACCCAAAGGTTACAGGTGGGGTTTTAGAACCCGTGTAAACTTGGAATTCGAAACATGTCCGAGTGACAGTATTTGCAAAGAGACAGAGCAACAGTAGCATGATAATGCCATAAGAAACCTGAAAGGAAAACTGGCACGAGATCATCTACGACACATGTAAACAAGTTACTACGTTAAGAAGGGTGTGAGTCAGGTGGGGACTTACCTTTGGGAGCCAGAAGCCGAACAAAACCCCTGGTGGAAGATTGGGAAACCAGGAGGGTTCGAAATACCTGTACAAGAAAAGCAAACAGTCAATTGGAAACCTGTGCGACTAAATTGTTGTTTCAAACGAGACTAACAGGAAAAGAAGAACATCTGGGCATTTACCTTGCGCAGAGGGAGAGCATTTTCCATGGAGTCGAGTAACCAACGAAGGAACCCTTTGAATCTACTCGCAAGGAGCCTCATGATCAGTATGGGAACAAAACAATCATGGTTTTGAAACAGAGAGAGATGGCTTACCGACACAGTCGCCGACTGGAGCATAGTTGACCGGAGGAAGCTCAGAACTGTAAGCCCAAGGTACCTGTGCACAACTGTTAATAAGTAGTTAGGCTAGAAGCAAGCCGCAAACAGAAGTAACCAGAGAAATTGACATATCGAAGAACCTATAAGTGTTGAACGAGAAACAGAGGAACCAACCAGTCACAATGGGAAGGAACCGAACCAACGAGGAGGTTAAAAACCGAAACGCCATTGCAATAGTTCCGGCTCGCCGACATAGCCATAGTTACCGTGACCAGAACTCGCAGGGAAGAATAAACCCTTGGCACAGAGACGCAGGGTCGAAACCCTCTCATACCGCGTGGAGCAGAAACACAAATGACCAACTGAAGAAATGACCCCGAGCAAAAGAACAAAGGACGTATGATCACATGCGTTGGCGAGTGGGCCGATCGATTCATTCGAGGCCATTACTGTGCCATTAATTTCATACCATCGGACACCACAGCAAGTCTCGGGGAGGAACGAAAGGCTCGAGGCCTGTTGTGAAGACCAAAGGCACGAATCCGACGTGTAAACCAAATAAACACACGTTGCAAATCCACGTAATCATATTTGTTATTCATTGTGTTTTAAAGTTGTCCTGTTAAGTTGACTTGCGTGGCGTGGAACAGTTTCCCATCGGTCTGTTTATCAAAACAATAGCCTAAAGCATATATAGAATATAATTCAAAGGGCAACTAAAAACGAGATATTAAATGAAAACGATAAGAAAATAACAGACCCATGATCGTCTTCCCACATGATAAGAAAAACACAATAATAGTTGTTACGGGGAGATTACATTGATATGGAAGCTGAAATTTCATTGTGTATGGAACACGTAATTTCATTATTAAAATTGACGACATTTGCGTAGTATGAGCCAAAAGACATAATAACATCATCAACGTATCTAATACAACAATTAACACTACGGACAACGGATATTTAAAAAAAATATATCAATAAGGAAAGGAGAAAGACATGATCGAAAGTAGTTACCTTCATTCATCGCATTTTGGTTTGTGTGAATTCTACCAAAGAAAAGTCCTTGGAGCAAGAAATAGAAATTTGACAACTAACTATGCTCGGAAGTTTCAAAACCACGATTTCAACAGGTGTCTTTAAGTAATTGAAATTATTCTGAAAGGGTTTGCACAAAAGTGTGTATCTGCCGGCTTTCCGGACCCTTTGTTTCTCTTCATACAACTAAACGGAAACCCCAAAAAGCTTTGCCCTATGATATCTTACGGAAACCCCAAAAAGCTTTGGACTATGGTAATCTTACGAAACCCCAAAAGCTTTGGACTATGATATCTTACTGAAACCCCAAAAAAAGCTTTGCCTATCATATTTTTGTAATAGACTACAACACATTGGCAAAGTTTATATCTCAAGAGATTCGAACCTATCGAACCTTTTAGATTCAAGTTTTTAACCAAGAAATCATGTTTCAAAAAGTTCACGAGCATATATAATTTGCTCCTTAGACAAATATTTTCATCTAACTATAGGACCACATCATGAAACTTTGATGAATCCATGTATCTAATGTGTTTCTAAAAATAATATAATTTATAATTTTTATTTCATGTCTCAATATATTTTAGTATTAGTATTTTGTTTTGTTAAATATTATTTTTATAAATTAATATAAATTATAATATATTAATAGTAATTTATGAAAATTTTGAAAAAATAATAATAAATATTCATTTATTATTTCTTTAAATTATTAATTTTTAATTTTTTTAAATTTAAAATTGCTAATTAATAAAAAATAATTATTATCTTAAAATTTAATTTTTGTATAGTCTTATTAATAGATGAAATGTAGAATTTGATAATATAATTTCTAGCAAGGTCATGATTTCTTATTGTTTAAATCTATTTTGAATGCATAGAAATTAAGTTTTGTGACCTAAAAAGCCCGGACAGTTTTTATTTATAAATTTTAATTTCACTTAAATCTAGATGGACATTTTGATATATATTATTTTACTATAATTATTGTTAAAGTATTTAATGGTCTTTCATCTACATATATTTACATTTATTAAATCATTAATATATATAGCTTTTCTTTAGCAGAGGAAAAAATTACGACTTTCTATTAATAAAAATAAAATGTTACATGTATAAATTAGACAACATGCATATATATCTTGGATTCCTACGATCTAACGATGTACTAGGTTAATTCTTGAATCTCTTCTACAAATATTTTGCGGAGATTAAAAAACACGATCGCTAATCACATGAAAATGAAGAAGATCAATCTCACACAACACGAGATAATTTCCTAGGAAAGCTTATTCCGAAAAACCCACTTCTTCTATTGTATATTAGCATGGATCATGAAACAATTACATACAAAAAACTCTTCTCGACCTCGACCTAGAAGCTAATTGTCTCACCATCATATTCAGCCCGACCAGCACAGCGATTCTGTTTCAGACAACCGCCTTGCTTGCACAATCCACGATGGTAATGATCCTAAAAAATAACAAAATTCTTGCACCGCACCGCCTTACGCAATCCCTGATGGTAAAGATCCCTAAAATATAGGAATTCTTGCCTACCTTCGACTACGCAGAAATGTCATGGACACTCCAATGGGTATTTGGTTGCATGTATCGGCCCAATAATCCTACAACTAATATTCAACTTCTCTTTCACCTAGAACTCAGCGGGTCTCCAGGATCTCATATGCATCATGACTAATAATAGTAAATCCTCGGTTGCATGTGGAATCATTGATTGTGAATTAATTAATATTTAATTCATGATCTCACACTAGTGTATCTTCGATTACAACTACTTTAGCGAGTTTAACTCATAAGCGAGTTAAACTATTTGCAACTTGCTAACTCATGCTGCACTTCGAACTACCATTACAACTAGAATTACTCTTGCATGTCTCACCTTCCCTCTAACAAAATCCACTATTCACTTCCGGGTTCTCATAGGTTAACCTGATTCAAGTCCACATTGAGAATAGATTACGGTTTAATGTCCATCTTAATTAAGGGATAACCAAAATAGTCATGCACCCAAAAATAGCATTATGGGTCCCACCACCCCAGATGCAGGTGCTTAATGCAACAGTGCTTAAGACACTAGGTGTTTAATTCACTAGGCGTAGGTGCTAAATTTTCTTGTTGAATCTCAACACTCCTCTCAACAAGAAATGGATTATCCTTCACCCGATCATGTCTCTATATTGTTCCAATTTTCTCTTGGTGACGCCTTCGTCGGAATATCCTACATCCTAATCTTTCATAGGAATGTGTTAAACCTTGTTATCTTTCTCTACACACAATCTTTCGAGATGATGGTATCGGATGTCTATGTGCTTGGACCGATCATGAAACACGAGTTAATCGAGAGTTTAATGCAACTTTGATTATCATAATGAATCATTGTTGGATCCTCGAGAACCGAACAAACCAACCAAGATCCCTTCTCATCCGGATAGCCTCCATGCGGCTTGACTTGGCATCGCATACCCTTTCCGGCCTGAGGCAGGTGCACCCACGGATCGTTGTTTCCCTCTTGTACCGAGAAGCGGCCCAGCCGATCCAATGCCAAAGATTCCCCCGATGTGATCTTTACGCCGATGAACATGACCCAATCTTGCTGTCAGGCCAAGCCATGCTGACTTCACCTCCTACTGCCCCGTTTGTACCATAAACCTGCTACGATGGTACCCCTCGAGGTATCTCGGGACATGCTTCACCTTCCAAAGAGCTTTGTAGGCTTAACCATGGCTTGGCTCGGGCCCCGGCAGTTGGCCTTGGCAAATGTCTGGTCTCGTGTTCACAAATACATGGCCAACCCTATTTGTCGGTAGGCCAGTAGCATCCACTACCTCTAGAAGTAGCATCATCTTTCTGCGATTTCCTAGAAAGAAGATATCCATCAGGTTTGCAACTCTCCATGTTAAACTTACCCGGTATCTCATTTGCATACTTGCCTTGAGACACAAAAATTTCACCATCCCGGCGCCATATTTCCAATCAAGGAAATAATGAAAGTCCATGTCCACCGATTTGAACTCCCTTACAAGATCCTCCTTGCATGAGTGTATCGATTTGTTCATCACCCGGTCAAAAATTAGATTATCAATATATAGAACAATAATCAATATCTTACCCTCAACCACAATACGGTACAAGTTTTCATGCAACCACTTTTGGTGAAGCCCGGTCTGATGAAATATGTGTACATCCCAGGAGTGTGCCAAACACGGGGTGCTAGCACAGCCATATGATGCTCTTTTGAGTACGCACACATGCGAATCCTTTGTTGAGAAGATCTCAAACACTGGGCTACTTTATGTACACCTCTTTCTCAATGATCCCATTGAGAAACACAATTTTCATCCATATGATTAATCGCCAACCCATCTCACAGCTGAGATTGCAAAATTGGATACTATGGAAGAGTACCTTGCAACGAGTGCAAAGTCTCATCATAATCTATCCCCTCGGTTGTGAGAATCCCCAGGCCACAAATGCGGCCTTATTATTTCTCCACCTCCCATCAACGCTTGCTTTACCTTGTAGATCCATCTTGATCAACCATTGATTTGTCGACAGGTCTTGGGACTATCTCCCATGCATTGTTCTTGGCAGTAGGTCATGCTCCTCCACCATTGCATCCCAAACCAAGTTGGTTGCTGCACTGCTTCTACGAAAGAAAGGAATATGGTTGATCACTATACATTTGCTCATAAGAGCCATGCTTATCCGATCGTCGATCGGACAACATCTGCATGCTTGCTTGTGTGGTAGGGATCCTACATTCTGCTGTGGCAGTAACTCTCAATATCGGCTTCCGTGGTGTGCCTTCTTCCATTGCGATGGATAGCTCTGCATAGTGTTTTCCTCCCTCCATGAACCTTCTCATGTGGTTGATCCACATCTTGGAGACTCATCCTTGAAACGAACGAGTTCCTCCTCGCCCATCACCGAAGTCGACTCCTCTCGAGGACAGCTTGCTTGTGGATTTCTCCTCATCAAATTTTATATCTCGTACTTTGTAATCCTTCTTTGTTTGGAAAATACACATGATAATTATGGGGTGTTTAGTGTACCTAATCTGAAGCCTCGATTTGTTGGTTCCGGCTCGTCACAGGCGTCCTTGGTCACATGCACATAAACGGATAGGCAAAATTCTTAAAGTGTGAAACATCGGGTTTCTTACTGGTAGCCTCTTCGGGTGTACTCATACTTGATACTTTATGGAGACAATGGTTTTGCACATGTACCGTTGTATTGCATGCTTGGCCACAGATGCATCGATGAGCCTTGATCATACAACATTTCTCGTGTTGCACCCACATCAGATTTATGTTCTTCCTCTGCGTGACCCATTCTACTATGGGTTGTAAGGCGCTATGAGTTCTCTTCTAATTCATTTTTTGTTACAAAAGTTATTGAATTAGATTGAGATGTATTCCTCCACCATTATTGCTCCTAGAGCCTTCACTTGCTTCCCCCAACTCTTTCTCCACGAGTGCCTTAAACTCACGAACTTAGAGAATGTTTGATCTTTCTTCGCATGAAGAAGATCCGAGCACTAAGAAAAATTCATTAACAAAGATTACACTGTACTTATGTTTTGTTGTTGACTTAACCAGAAAGAATGACACACGTCTGTGAACTCTCTCAAGGTTCACATGAAAGGTGGCTGCCCATATTTTCCCATGGTACATCCCTTGCATTTGTCTATTTGTACAAGTGTACCCACAGGAGAAGACAAGTAGAAATACATTTGCATGAGCATCAGGCTCCATGGTGAGAAGATGGCCCAGCACTTTGTGTCATAATTCACCCTCATCCCGGCTCACCATGATGCCTTGCCCATCATTGATGCGCGGTCATCTACCTCCGGCGTGTAGAGATTCTTAACTTTCCGAATCCTATCCTCTTGGCTTGTTAAGATTTGTTTTATGTCTCGGGAAAACTTTTCATCACTAAAAACAACATCATAGCCTCTATCCTCACATTACGTGAGGACAAATTTTACTTCGGACACAGTGCATGCATTACATATTTTAATTGAAATGGTTACCTAACTCCCTTTGAAAGGTAATGGTACCAATCCTGGTAGCAGTGTGTCGTCCTGACAATCGCCCATTTCAATATGCATGTGGAGATCTTTCTCCTCCCAGTCCTTTGAAAAGTTCCTTATCTCCCGTCATGTGAAAGGAGCACCATTGTCAATACCCCACCGAGATCCCAATACCTTTGAACACCATACATGTGATCCAATGAGAACTCAAGCTCATTGCGAGGCAAGGGCCTCACTAGGCTGCTTGCTTCTTGCCATTCTTGGACTCATATTTGAAGTTGAATTTCTTCCCCTTCCCTTCCTCAACTGGCGACCAAGCAAAATCCTCTTCATCCTCATTCTTAGATGATCCACCTGCAGTGTTCCATCGAACTCCTCTTGCACCAAATCCGACCACGATCGTTCCCAATACGGAAATTTTTCCCGCTTCCATTAACGAGTCTTGATAATTATTGCCAGCAACTCTTGGGAAGTCCTAGGAGAGCCAGCTCACCAAATCATCATCGGCAAGCTGACCTTCAATGCTCCCCGAGTTCATCCCAACATTGGACAAAAATTTGTTAGATATTTTGGAATAGTGTCCTCCTTTTCCTCTTGATCTTCTGAGTTTATCTTTAAACACCAATTTCTATGGTCGCTACTTCTGTACAGAATAGATCCGTCAAAGCCTTCCCACATTGCATATGGTGTGGCCTTCCCCATAGGCTTGAACAATGTGGTATTGTACTCCCTCCAATAGGATCCTCCTCACCTTTGCCACTTTTCTTTTGCCACGCCATCAATTTGCGGCATACGCAACAACGGGTTTAGGAACATCAATGTCAATGAATTCCTTTAAACCATTGTATTTGAGTACGCACTCCATCACAATCACTTACAAGAAAGAAGAAGCAACCCAATATGGTACGATTTTTCCTCAATTATATTTAACCTCAAGCCATTGAAATCCATTTGATCTTGAATCGGTTAACAACACCAAGAAAGTCTTCTGCCAAGTTGATTCTGTCCATTCACAAACTCAACTCTGCTTCCTTACGCAGTTACGTATACATTCTGTGTAGGAATTTATAAAACATACATGTGTATCTTATATTCACACGATATAACAACATACTAAAGTTAAATATTGAATCTCTTCTACAAATATTTTGTGGAATTAAAAACACAATCACTAATCGCATGAACATGAAGAAGATCAATCACACACAGCTTACAGATAATTTCACAGGGAAAGCTTACGGCTAAACCCCACTATCTTCATGTATAAGCATGGATCATGATAATTTTAACTCTTCTCACAAGAACCCTCAGTGCTAGAAGTGTCTCCCATTGTCTTAAAATTGACAACATAGCCAATTCTCGGCCTCTAGACAACCTACTTCCTTGCACCCAATCCCTGATGGTAAAGATCCTAAAAAATAGGAATTCTTTGCCTTGGTGCATAAGTATCATGAGGCTTTCAATGTGTGTTTGGTTGCATGTGGCAACCAATAATCCACAAGCGATAGTCAACTCCCCTTTCACCTAGAACTCCGCCCAGGTCTCCATGGATCTCATGCATGTAGCTAATAATAGTAAATCCTTAGTTGCATGTAGAGATCACTTATTGTGAATTAATTAATATTTAATTCACTTGATCTCTCACTAGTGCATCTTCAATTACAACTACTTTCATGAGTTTAACTCACTTAACTAAGTTAAACTATTTACAACTTCACTAACTCATCCACCAGCACTTTAGGAGCTATGACCACCAACTCGAATTATAACATGCCTCACCAACTACCTCTAACTCAAAATCCAGCTCGCCCAGGTTTATCACTTCAGTTAAGCAACTAGAATCTGCATTGAAATAGATTACGCATTTGAATGTCCATCTTAATTAAGGGATAACAAAAATAGACATGCACCCAAAAATAACAATGGGCCCTACCTAGTCCCAGTTTAGCAGTGCACTAGGGAGTGGGTTCACGAATTTCTTATTGAATATCAACATTACATAAGCAAATGTACAAGTGGATTCAAGTACGTCCTAGAGACCATTTGTATGTGCTGAAACACTCATGGTAGTCAAACTACCACCAAAAATAATAGTTGGGATAGCTGTTTTTTCTCTTTTTACCTCTTTTCTTTTTGAACTTTGTGCCATACCCAAATGTGGAGTAGCCCATAACGATTCTCAACTCTTCTCCTTCTAAGTGCTAACACTTCCTTGTCGAAGTTTGAACTTTGACAGTGTTCACTTCTTCACAGACCTTGGCTATTGCTCTTTCTCTCATGTTGATTTCGAGGTACGGATGTAGCTAAGTCATTGGGTTCCTCTTGTATGTGTGGTTGGGTCCTTCTATTTATCTTCTCCCTTATTCATTTGGGAATCTTGTTGATTCTTTGTCTCTCGTTGTTGTTTTTTCTCGTCCATTTCTTCACATCTTCATCTCGGAAAGGCTATGATCTTGAAATTTACATCATTTTTGGATTTTGAGGTCTTTTTTTGTTCTTTTCTTCGCTTCTGCACATGTACTCTCCATATTCTCAATGAGGTAAGGATCTAAAATTGTCCGATTTGGGGAATTTTTTATTTTTTTCGATTGTGGCATCTTTCCTTCTCATTGTGTCCTGGTAAGCTGGTTACAACCATTGGAAGATTATCCAGTTAGTATGCTCCTCACAGGTTCCACCTTGCAGCCATAAGTTTAGGATAACAATTGTGTTCCTTTGAATGCCATAATCTTCTAGTTGCATATCATCCTACAACAACTTTCCTTCAAAAATCAGACATTGTGAGGACGTTGATATACACGATGTGTTTTGTACATTGATTCAGATATTTACCCAGATCATTCCTTGGACACCTAGTGAGGATCGATTTCCCACTTACGGGTTTTGATAAAACTTGGAAAAATCTCCTTAGGATTTGGATACGGGGGATTATAGGCTCCTCCCTACGCCCCAGGATATTCCGACACATAGGAAATAGTTAAGAATAACTTAATCTGGTGTAGAGTTAGGTAAAGTGTGTTTCTTTACCATGTACATTTGTAACTTATAATCCAACGGTCACGATTTTGTAGTCGATACGACGGTTATCTCTCACCTCGGTATTAACGACACTTGATCCCAGGTAACCTTTTTGATTGGTCCATGATCTCTATTTAAAGAGCATGGAGGGTCATTGTCACAGTAACCGTTTACAGAGAAACATATGCAACTTTCTTTATGATAATAAATTCCTTGAAGTGGCGCATTGGCTCGGGGCATGGATTTTCCCTCTTTGAGGGTTTTTAACCACGTGATTATCTTTGGTGTCTTGATTTGTGATGCATTTTTATGGTGGTGACCTTTGATTCTTGATCTATGGAACTTACATACTATAAATTCCTACAAATAGAAATTTGTTTCTTTAAAAAAATAATTAATGATCAAATGAAAACATATATAAATATAATATGTAAAATACTTAAACCAAAGTCAAATAATTTCACCTCGGAATGATGTATCTACATTTATCTTAATTTATAAAAAGAAAATTTAACAAACAAAAAGCAATAAATTGGATAAATATAAATTACAAAACCATGCCTCCCTAACAAAAACCATGGGAAAAAAGGAGTTGTCTTTAGTGTGACTTTTGAAGTTTCCGGTCTTTGGAATCCAGTGAGAAAATTTTAGTGAAATATTGATTTGTGTTATTTAAAAAAATTTGGTCCACTACTGTATATGTGGATTCATCACCTTGAAAAACCCTTACGAGCACTTGATTGTACATGGGTTACGATCAAGATTGTGATTTTCAATGAATTCCTATCGGATTTTAAATTTGACTGAAAAAATCCTTTGGAAAAGCTTCCAAAATGTCTCCACTAAATACAACTGGGAAAAAAATAATGAATTAATTAAATATAAAGAGTACAAAAACCATCCGCTATAGCAAAACCATAGGAGATAACACTTTTCTCAAAGTTACATACAACCACTAAAAATTAATGGTTTAATAAGTTATAGATTCAAGTGATATTTATATAATATTTAATTTAATAGAAATTTAAAATCATAGTTTAATAATATTTTTTAAAATCAATTATGATTGATAAAAAAATAATTAATATTAATGTAGGATAGTTAAATTTGACCATCAAAGTTAACATAGTAATAAATTTATATTAAAAATTATATACGGTATTAAAATAATTAATATAAAATATAACTATATATATTAATATTCAGGAAGTTAACATTACATTAAAAAATATGATGGCGTCAAACACCATGGTTTCACTTTGCAAAGTTGTTGTAGGCAATCATATGGCATGTTTGATCAACAGGAGAGATATGATGAGGGGGAGTCCACCATTTTGTTGGGCATTCAAGGGTATATCAAAGCCACAAGGAGCATCCTTGATTGCGATCAAAAGTCTTAAAATTCTGACGAAAAAGATTGGCAAAGGTCAACCAAAAGGTTTTTAACATCAAGCGGTTTCTTTTTGGAAGGATCTACCTATGTAATGGGTATTTAAGGATTTTTTGCCGGCTTTTGAATGCATTCTCCCAACTTAAGTAAATATGGCTTATCCTTTTTCCATATACGGCTTTCCAAGATGTAGATCTACCTCTTATCGAGCGAGATCTGGAATTCCACTAAATTATATTTGAGATTCCACATCACCGATCTATCTTTCTACGGGTAGATCCATGTCGCAGGTATTTTAAATGTGGTCAGAGTTTTTAGCTTGATTGATTGTCCTTTTACATCAAGCAGCCAAGTATTGGTGATATGTTTCATGATCAATGAGTATTCCCATCCATTGATAATATATTTCTCTCTAAACTGAATCTAGAGGAGGAGACAAGTAGAAATAGGCTCTGACACCTCCTTCCTTCTCCTATTGTGTCACTTTTGTAAAAATCCTTCAATCCTATCCCAATTTTTTAAGAGGGGGATGCTGGATATTTGTTTACATAGAAATAGCTCCCACTTTGTGTCTGCTTGTAAATCCTTCAATCCTATCCCAAGTTGTTCTGGGGATGTTAAGGATATTTCGACATAGGAAATAGTTAAGAATAACTTAGTCTAGTGTGGGGATGAGTAAAGTGTGTTTCTTTACCATGTACATTTGTAACTTATAATCGAAACTGATCACGATTTTTGGTGATCATTGGTTATCTCTCACCTCGGTATTAATGGCACTTGTCCGTGGCTTAACCTGGAATTAGTCCATGATCTCTATTTAAAGAGCATGGAGGGTGATTTCATCCGATAACCGTTTATGAGAGAAACATATGTAACTTTTCTTTTTATATTAATAGAATTCCCACTGAAGTGGTCGCGTTGGCTTAGGGCATGGGCCATTTCCCTCTTTGAGGGTTTGTATGTGATTATATTGGTGTGCGGTTGTGATGTGTTTGTGAGCGGTGACCTTTAGTTCTTGATCTACGGAACACACGTAAATTACTACACTATTTATCTAAATATAGATTATGATAAGAAACCATTGCATTCAACAACAACATTTTCACATCCCTCCAAAAATACTGTATTAGTATGAGTATTGAAGATTCTTCTCCATATTTTCTACGTATTTTTTCTTATAATTTTACATAAAACCCCATTTATACTTACAAACCATAACATAAGATAAGCTAATTCTATAAATTAACTACCCAGATCCTTCTGTTCATGTTGCTTGGAAGTTCTTCCTGTCTGCAGCTCGTGTCTACTTCCTCACTACGATGCCTTGCTACTTCTTGTTGCTCGATCTTCTGCTTTGCATCTCTAAGCTGGTCAAAAATCTCTGGAGGAGAAATCCTCTCTCACCAAGCACCAAAATCATGGTCAAGCGCAATCCTGCGAGTCCGAGTATTATTTTAACCACGATGCAACACCATTTCTCACCTTAACCCTGCAAGATTCTCCACTTTAAAATCAATATTTTACATCTTTGATAAAATTACCCCCTCCCACTTTACCACTTGCACATTCTCAAAATATTTCTTCGAGGCCTCCACTTTTCCCAAGACTAGATTGAAATAGAAAGGGTCTTAGATATTATTTTCCCTCAATACGAGATATCATATCCTCAACTTCCTGCTTGAACGCTTGGTATGTTTCCCATAGGAACCTCCAACACCATTTCTTGACGGAGAGGTCATTTCTTCAACTGGCAAGGATTGATTTGCAAGCCACAGTGCATGAGATCTCCCACAACCATCCTCTTATAGAAAAAATTTAGATCTAAAATGATGGCGTGGAGGTCACTTCATTTAATACTCGCCAATTCGTTGCACATACGCTACTGAAATGATATCACGGAAATATTATCATTGATGGCAGTATAAAGGAGTAACACCAGAATTGTCATTGTTGATGGTAAAAGGGCGGAGAAGCGGCAGCAACAAGAACCAAGTAGTAGATCAAGGAAATGATGTAGTGAGAAAGTATAAAAGAGAGGCAAGGGCTTGACAAAGAAGCGGAGAAACATTATAATCAGAGCAAAGCGCGACGAAAATCAAGTTAAGGCAGGAACAAAGGCGACAAAGTAACAAAGCCCGACAAGTTTGGGTCGAGTTATTGAGCGATGTTTGAGGCCGGAGTATTGAGCGATGTTAGATCAGAAATCGTGAATGAGTGGGTAGAGTGTCGGCGTTCCTAATCAAAGTAATAAACGTGCGTGAAACAGTGTGAAGAGGCGGGAAGAGTCATGCTGACTACGTTCAAAGCGATGCGCCGTCGAAAGTCGTCGTCGCAGGAAAATATGCGTCGCGAGCGATTATCCCGAAGAAGCGGCGGGCCTTACGGCGGTGAAGATACTCGCGTGGACCGTTAGGTGAAACATGAATCAACAGCCGAAAATTAAGTACAGCAATAGAATAATACGCCGGTGATTTTTGTGTTTATTGCTAAAGACGCCGCATGATAAGTTATTTAAATTGCAAAAAATGCGAGAAGTCGCAGGCGATAATGGAGTAAGCGTGGCGATGACAAGGATATGATGTAAGCGTGCGTGGCAGATAGCGTGGCATATAGCGTAGCCACGACCCCCGCCGGTCTTGATTAATTGCGGTAACCAGCAGGGTGACATGGCATGATGACATGGAGATAGCGTGGATATTTCTCACCTCCGCACATCTGCATATAGCATATGATAAGAGATACTTATTGTTACTATAATCTAAAATTTTAAAGTCACGATAAAGAAGACCAGGCGATGAGTTACAAAGAAAAAACTGAATGATTTAAAGTTAGGTATTAGGACCCATCTTCATGCCGCGTGCTGTCGATGATTCTTATGTTTATATGTTAAGACACAGTTATATGTTTTAAGATCTGACGTCGACCGAGAGTTCAACTGCTGTTCGCAATCACACGAATCCTAGAAATGTTAATGAAATACGTAAATTAGTAAAGTTGCGAAGTGTGATAAAAAAAGAGACGGATACAATGTAGTTTCAAAGGAGAAATCAAGGATTTCAAATCTATGTAAATATTTTCCTATGTTAATCGCATCGAAAGGAGGAAAAAGGAGATTATAACGTAAAATCTATGGAAAGCGGTCGATTTGTGAAGTAGACGCGATGCGGTTCGGAGAAGTAAATATTATATTTCAAGGTCTAAGGTTTAATGTGTTTGCGTTGATTTTATGAAGAAAGCCATGGAAGTGGAGGGTCGACTCGGGTAACGAGGAAAAGGTTGAACACAACAAGAAAAGTCTTGGGTAAATACAAGGACCTAACCAGGTGCGAACGATGTTGTATGCGGTTGCGATGAGTCAAAGGAAAAGGTTAAATGCCGGAAGGAAAGGCTGCGGGCAAGTGACCTGACACTCAGGCATAGGTGTTATGCGAGCTGCAGGCACATTTGATCACTGGGTACGAACGTGGGCGGGGAAGAAACTAAGATAAGTAACCCCGACGCGAAACAAGGAGCGAGAGAGAAGAGCATGACAGCTACCGAATTAAGATATGTAATAGGCGAGGCCCGATTAGCAAACATAAAGGCATGGGTCAAATTGGGCCTAAGTAATGTTTCAACAAAGTTGGAAATATAATGGTAGCGAGAAAGACAAAGTACGGGCGAGAGAAGACAAAATGAATAAGCAAAAAAGAGTGAAAGGGTGATTGAAATATTGTTATAGCGTAATTTTAAATTAAATTTAATTATTTTATATTGTTTGTGATGCAAAGGCAAGTCTCTAAGGCAAAACAAAGCTCCATTTAATCTGAGTAAATATATGTATTATTTATGTCAGAATATCTTTGATGAAAATATAGGTGGGTGAAAAGCAAAAAACCATGCTGTTCACTATATTCCATAAGAAATGCAAAAAACAACGAAGTTATCTCTATAAATAATGTCATTGTAATATGCATAGAGTGGTTAGAGAGTGGAAGAATGAGAGAGAAGATAGATATATTTATTGCACATCAAGCTAATATGAAGTAGATTTGAAGGCTAAAAGGTGTGATGAAGAAGGAGTAAAAACGGAGAGTGATATCTTGGTAAATGTTTATGATTTTTATTGTGGTATGAAGAGTTGGTGCTTTACTTATCAAGTTGTATCTTGATAGATGTCTAGTTGTAACTAGTTGAGGTAGGGCCTCCTATGAGTTGTAACACAGCAAAGTAGATGGGAGTTGGAGCTTCCTTGCAAGTTGTGGGTTGTAAGAATTTGAGGTAGTAGCCTCTTGTGGGTTGGAGACTACACATAAAATCCAAGGGTGAGAGGGAGTTGGAGCTTGCTATGCATCACAACAATAATAAGATGTAGTTTTCTCCTTATAGGTTTCCACTTATATCTGTTATCTATGTTATGATGATTATGTGTTGATGTATTAGTAATTATGTCATGCCACTTGATACTCACCTTAAGATTTTGTTTCATTATATATTAATTTTTATTATGAAATGGGGTGTAAATAAGTTTAAAGAAAAGTTTTTAAAGTCATAGATATTAAAGCTAAATTCACCCCCATCTCGAATTAACTAAGGGTTCATCAATTGGTATCATAGAAGGTTCATACATTATCGGTTTAACAACTGGAAGGAGATCCTAGGTCCCAAAATGACGACTAGAAGGATGCTCAACAAATAAGCCCATTGTTTCTTGCTTTAAAACTGTACATGCGGAAAAATAAGAATGAAATCCTATTTTGATGTCTCTTGGATTAGAAGTCACGGATTTTTAAATTGGAAGAAAAATATGCACCAAAGGGATCTTACGACATAGAGAAAGATGCCAAACAAAATTTCATACCTAATGCAAAAGCAATGAATGCATCCTTGAAGCTGATGCAGTAATGAGTGGGTATCAAAGTAATACCTGATGAGACTACAAAGATATCTAGAATACTTTAGAAAATATCCATGAGGAGATAAAAAAGGTGAAGATGGCCAAGCGCAAGCCTATAGAACTCGGTTGAAAAATTTATGAATGAAGGTAAATATGTAGCCATTTCTTCTTAAAGGTTAGAAGTTGTGAATAACATTATAGCTCTAGAAGAAAAACATTAAGAATGTGTAATGGTACAAAATATATTGAGATCTTTAACCATCCATGTTTAACCACAAAATTTACATATGAAAGAAACAACAAAGCGGGAAACCCTTGACCATGAACCAATTAACTTGGAAACTTGACGACTTATGAGATGAGACTTCAAAGGGGAAGTCAAATGTATGAGAAGCGGCCTTTAAAGCCAGATAAGTGCACCGAAGAAGAAGAAATACATGCTCATAACTACGATGAATAAGGGCAAAATTGTCGAGAAAGATTGGATAGAGGCACATGTAAGTATAAAGGTAAACTTCCATTTTAATGCTTTAGCTGTGGAATAGTGGAGCACTATGCATCAAATGTGCTCATAAGAAAATAAGAAGAGAATCGATCAAAGGAAAGAGAAAACCAATTTCAGCAATGAGCCGAAAGGAAGCAGTTTAATAGAAGAGGCATTTTATGCTCAACAAGATAGCGATTGCATCTCGGAGCTCGGATAAGATTCCCAGTGAAGAAGGAACATTGAATTCATTTTTTGTAGTAAGGAAGAGCTTGAGGAAGATCTCACGGAATTTGAAGAAGAGGGCGAGGTGGATCTTGGGGGAGCTAGTGGTGCTGCAGGAGGAAATGAACATACTTAAACTTAAAAGGTAAGAAACATAAAAAATTCTTCTGAGGCTCCATCAAAAGATAGAAACCGAGTTGAAAAGATCTTATTAATTGAAGAGAATTGAGCTAGAAGAATCAAGGAAAATGAAGGGATATTAGAAAGAAGAAATAAAGGAGAAAAACTAGGAGCGTGAAAAGGCACAGAGAAGAAGTGGTAAGCACAAGGAAGAAATTAGAAGGTCCAAATTGAATTAACTATGAATATTTCTCAAATGAAAAGCTTTGGACATTTGGACAGATACTAAATGTAAATATCTCCTCATATAAAGGTTGGGATAGGCTGAAGGGCTGAAGAAAAATCCAAGGTAAGAATAACCGAAGAATATCATTTTTGTAAAAAATTGTAAAGGATAATGACGCGACAAAAAATGGAATCCACAAAATTAGAAGCACATGAAGACCATGATATATAATGAAACAAAAATAAGCAAACGTGACCTCAAGTGACAAAGAAAAGAAATGAAGAATCGATCCAAAGCTGCCAAAGGATCATATGCTCCTAAGGATGAATTGAAAAAAAATTTGGAAGATGTCAAAGAGGTTCCTTCCTCACAACGTGAAAATATCAACACTTTCTTACATACAAACACAGGAGCATATTCGCTGTCTTGTAGACAAAAAGAAAATCGTTGACGATAAAGATGCAACAAGTAGAAAAGACTACACTCAAACAACTCTCTACTAGGCAGATACTACTTCCATGAGTATTGTTTTTGTTGTAAAGGTTCGGTCACAAAGCCATGGAGTGCGGACGTATATACAAAGATTGGAGTATGGAAATTCAAGGGGAATTAAGAACAATAATTGGGATTAACAAATTAGCCATAATCCATTCGAAATACAATCAAATGTTTCTTTGTATAAAAATGGCACAAGTCTCACGTTCCTCTCAAAGACGTGATCCATATCTCGAAATTTACCAAACAAATAATTGCATGTATTGGAAAAAGAAGCTAAATATGTGTGATACGGTTCTAATTGTCAAGATCGGAAAAGTCAATGGTATGTGGATGGTAGATTGCTCAAAACATATATTTGGAGATCAGAAGCAAGTTTGTAACTTTTTAGTGAAAAATCTAGGAATGTAACATTCGACGACGATAGAGCGAGGAAAAATCAAGGGAAAAGGCTCGATTGCTTTGAATAATGGAAGAAGGAGAAAGCTAAGGATGTACTATTTGTGGATATGATGCAGAAATCCCAATACGCTAAGTGTTAATCAAATTTGTGATAAATCTTTGTGAGGTCCTTTTTGAGCCCAATATTGTGATAAGGTCTATCACCACAGGGAAATACCTTGATCAAGGTGTTCAAATAGAGAGTAATGTTTATATGAGAAGAATATATGAGAAGCATGCCACATCGGCAAAATTGACGAATCTTGGTTATGGAATAAAAAGAATTGGGACATCTAAAATTTTGACCACATCATCGATCTACGCAAAAAGAAAAGTTGTCGAGAGATTTGTGCAATAAAAAAGCCACCAAATACCATATTTAAGTCCTACCAAGTTTGGGTAAACAAGCACACATCATTCAAATCTAAAGACCAACTATCTACAAGTAAACCTCTTTATCTTGTACACATGGAGAAAAAGGAGCAACAACAAAGGAAAAGGAGAAGCGAGGATCAACGTACAGTGATGTAGTGAGAAAGCATAAAAGAGATGCAAGGAGCAAGGGCAGGAGACGACATTAGAATCAAAGAATAAAAGAAATTTAAGGCGGGGAAAAGGAACAAAGACAGCAAGCGACAAGGGAGCAAGGCGATGAAAGTTTGGGTTGAGTTGTGAGCCGTGTTGGGCGAGGAGTCGTGAATGTGTTGAGTCAAGTCATGCACAAGTGGCGGTACGTGAACGTGCACAGTAAAGTAATAAACACATACCTTGATGAAGAACAATTATGAGCGAGGGCGAGTTGTGCTTATTTACGTTCATATGATGTACATGAGGTCGGGGTCAAGTAAATAACGAATATCGTACATAATAGTGTGCAGAAGAGCGAGCCCGTGGCTTGATGAAGGTCTGACGTGGACTTAGTGGAAAGGTCTCCAGATGCATGTTGAGTTGGGCGACGGTGGACGATACAATGCGACCGGCATTATTTCCTCTTCCGAGAGGAGTCGTTAAACTCATTCTTTTACAAGATGTATTGCATATTCGAGTCTAACAAAAAAGTCAGTCTCGGTCGCAATGTTAGAGGATAAAGGGTATACAAGTTGTCTTAGGAAGAAAGAGAAAGGTGTTCCTTGACACGAGGCAACGGGACAAGTCGAAAGGTTGGGATTCGAGCAAGAATCCTCTACGGACTTGAAGTGAATGGGATGTCTACGGAGCCCTGTTGTTGGAAAGCGAGGAGAAAAGACATGCAAGCGAAGCTTGAGAGGGAGCAAGTGTTGCATGCGAGCTGAAAGAACACCTGCAATTGAAGCTTAGAGAGGGAGCAAGTTTTGCATGCGAGTCGAAAGTGAACCTCGGGATGCTGAAACCGACCCACAAGGATGCGCGGGTGGGGGAGAAACAACTCGTGCGAGAGATTTGTGCCGGATGGGCGGGGAGGAGTGCATGCGGCCATACCACCGAAAGGTGAGAGGTGGAGGCGACATGCATGATTAATCAGAAATTTACGGCGAGGATTCATGAGATGGTGTGGATCTCATGAGTTGAACACAGCTCGAGGTCACCTATGCATCGATTGAAGTAGTGGCAGATCAAAGTAGCGATGTAGGATCTTTGGAAGCCTTGAGATCGAGTCGTGGTACAAGTACATGGTGCAAGTTCAACGATCTTTTGATCAGTTCACGATGACATGTCTGGTTGTTCATGATGAACTTTGGTATTAAATACTAGATACATCAAGGCGGTAAATTTAGACTTATTGATTGGAAGGTTCATGAATGCATGAGTTTGCATGGTATACAAAAAGGTACATCAACATGCATGGATACATGGTGCATACGCGAGTTTTATGGCGCATGCAAAAAGGTATGGTAGATACATGAGTTGCATCGCCGCATGCATGAGCCCGCATGGCAACACAGCCAAAGTTGCGGGGGCGAGTACATGGGTGCATGTCGTAGCGCAATGACAATCGCACTGCTGATGAGAGGGTATTTGAAAATGGCAACAGAGCAGTGAAGGAGGCCTCTTGTTTATCACTGCGATCCTAGTTGAAAGTGATCACTATTTAGGTGGGGACCACACATGATTTTGTGAAAGTCTATTTTAGACTATGTATATTTTTAGACATATGGATCATGGACGGGAAGCTGCCGATATGCTATTCTTGATGATTAGTGTATTGGTAAAATAGATGGACCTCTATTTTTAAAGACATTAGGGTGGTTTTCTATTTTTAAACTGCCGGGCTAAAAATAAAACCTGATCCAAATATTGTTGCCTTAATAATATTTGGACTATAAACTTGATTTATCCTCTTGACACCAGTTTGGCCGGAGAGTGGGGCATACAAAATTTGCGACATAATGAAATTAAATTTCCTATGGAAGTTGAATTGGGCTTTATGGCATGGTTGACTTAGGTTAGACTCGTAATGGCGAGGATTTTGGTGGAGTTGATTGAGGAGTTAATGGAGATTGTGTTCAGTTGTAGTTGAACTAGATTTATGATCAGTTCTTAGCGATTACCTAGAGATGAGTTGGGTGAATTAAATATTATTTAATTCAGCTGATTATTAACTCATTATTCAACTAAATAACACATCAGTTAACTAAATTGCATGGACAATTCGATGAAAAGACCAGGTGGAAGGTAGATGAAAGGTGGTGGCAATGGATTGTCTGATGATTGTACATAGTTGCCAAATCAGGTGGGATGATGATGCCAATGATGATTGTTGTACCAACTAAAGTGAATTCCAAATTCATTCAATATATTCACTTTTTGGATTACTGATGAAAGCGAAATGAGCCAATGAAGAATTGTGAACACAGCAATGGTTCGAATCTAGCTAGTTTTATGTTGACATATGAGATAATCTTGAAGTGCGCGAGGCATTATTATGTATTTTTGAATGTTTCTCATCCATTATATGATACATATAAGCTGAGGTTTTTCAACTATAAACTTTCCCCCATATACTGCGTTCTATGTGTGTGATTTGATGTTACCGTAAACTTTGTTTTTATTCCATGTAGCGGTCTTCTGAAGCAATTATGTGTTGTACAAGCAATTCAATTGATGTATGATCCGTTAATTGCAGCGAATAACTTAATTATTCAGCAATTTCTACCAAATCACATTGGAGGAAAAGAGAATTATATTAAAAAATCTATGGAACGTCGAAGTGCGATTTGTGAAGTGGACATGATGCGGTTCGAGAGGTAAATATTAATATGTTCAAATTTGAGTTTAATATCGTTTAGCATTTTGGTTTATAGACAAACCATGGAAGTGGTCACTAAGTATGACTCGGGTAAATAAGACCTAACCGTATAACGGTGTTATGCGGTTGCGGCGATGAGTCAAAAGGAAAGGTTAAATACCAAAGGAAAGGCTCGACCGTGCCTAACACTCGTGCCGGAGGGTGTTGTCTGGCTATGTTGTTTGATAACAAAGTACGAGCATTAGGCGGGGAAGGGAGACTCGGGTAGTAACCGGCACGCCAGGGAGCAAGGTAGAGAGAAAGAGCATGAGAACACTACGGAGTAATACATATACAATAGAGCGGAGAGCGGGTGTAAAACATAAAGGCATGGGTCAGGTTGGAGCTAAAGAAAATATCTTTTAACCACAGTTGGAAATATAACAACGAGGTAGATAAGACAAAGGGACAATAAGGCAAAGACATAATGAACAAAAAACCAAGAAATTTGAAAAGGAGTTTGAATTGAAATATTATTTATAATAATAATTTTAAATTCATTAATTATTTTATGTTATTTGTGGTACAAAATAAAGTCTCTAAGGCAAGAAAAAACTCCATTTGATCTTGAAGTAAATGTATATATTGTTGTAACATTAAAAATATCTTGAGTGAAATGAGTGGGCGAAGGCAAAAAGTGATGTCACATTCACTTCATATTCCGATAGAAGGCAGAAATATGAAGTTATCTCTATAAATAAATATCATTTAATATGCATATAGTGTTTTAGAGAGTGGAAGAATGAGAGAGAGCGGATAGAATCTTTATGCACATCGAGAGAGATGATATGGAAAGCGGTTGAAATTTTGGGAAGGCGATAGTGGTAAACGAGAGATGGTATCCGAGGTAAATCATCATATGATTTCATTGTAGTATAGAGGAGTTGGTGCTTCCATATCAAGTTGTAACTTGATATATGTCGAGTTGTGGTTGGTTGAGGGGTAAAGACCTCTGTGGGTTGCTAGTATAGAAAATAGATGGGGTTGGAGCTTCCTTGCAAGTTGTAGCTTGAAGAATTTGAGGTAGTAGCCTCTGTGGGTTGGACCCTATAGAAAATCATTGGTGAGAGGGAGTTGGAGCTACTTGCTTTGCATCACACCAACAATAATAAGATGTGGTTTTTCTCCCTTATGGAGTTTCACTTATATCTATAGTATACGTATTGTGTGATGATTATGTGTTGATGTCTTGTATTGTCACAGCAACACTTCTTGCTAACATATTAAGATTGGGTGTTTCATTATATATTAAGTTGCTTGTAAGTGGAGGTGTAAATAAGTTTAAAGAAAAAGTTTTAAAAGTCCATGAATGTATTAAACTGATTCACCCCCCTCTCGGTTTAACTAAGGGTTCATCATGATATTAATTGCTTCTTAATCCAAATTGTGATCCCACAATCGGTACGAAACACATTCCTCTTTGAGCTCATAAAAAACTACTCCTTCACAACTAATTTTCCTTAAATATTGGGCTACGGTCTCCCACTTTGTCCACATTTCTGTCATTACTCTTCTTTATTAACCATTCGTTAGTGAAAGAGCCAACACTTTAGAAGGCATCACCGCAAAGAAAATTTTCCATGGAATGGAGATAACATTTAATCATCACATTAGTCGGTTATCCTACTTGATCCTCATGTGATTCAGATGCTTATCTTATATGTAATCTTGGGATATGACATGTGGTGATTTTGACTTCATCACTCCTTAATTTTGTCTTTCTCAGTTAATGCCCGGAGACTGACTTGAACATCAAGTACTTAACATCCTCTTAATATAAGAAAAACTCTGAGTCTCAAATTTGTCCAAAATAAAGTAGATACTTTGCATGGTTTACCTTAAATTAAAATCCTTGTTATATTACCAGTTGACACATTTTTTGGATGGTGATAAGAGAGTCTTAAAAGGCGTTTTAACTATAGTATTCCTTTTATTTATTGCCAACCGGAGCCCTTGCGAATTTAAGTTCTTCGCCTAATTATTTGTAGCGTAAACGGTCCCAAAGCAAACTTTTTCTACTTTTCCATTTGAGGCAGCCCTGCTTCTCGTTTGTACTCCCCTTCATTTGACTATTTAATTCTGAAACATAGGATTTCTACATTTTTTCTATAATTTGTTTTCCGACATTTAAAGATGTTGACAAACTTTTCTTACATCTACATCTCACCTATCTTTAGGATTTGTAGGCGCCTCTACAAGGCGATAATACATTTTGTATTGAAGCTTGTCTTTATCCATAATATATTTATATATATGGTTTAAATGTAGGGAATTTAGAGGAGTAAGTTTACATAGATAAAACACCAGTAGTCCATAAAAAGCTCTGAAAGCAGTCTAAAATTAGTACACCGGTATATGGCCGTGGTTAAAAACCACCGAAGAGAAGCTTGATCCGCGACCTGGGAAGACAACCGGCCGCCCCAGAACCAATTTATTAATATAAAAAAACTTTCATATGTTTCTCTCATAAATAGTTACGGACAATGACCCTCCATGTTCTTTAAATAGAGATCATGGACAATGGGTGTATGCGGATCAAGTAATAGATTAATGCAGGAAAGTGAGCCGTTGGATCACTACAAATGTATTTATGGGATTATAAATTACAAGTAGCCACGCCGTAAAGAAACACACTTTACCTAACTCTACACTAGACAAGTTATACTTAACTATTTCCTATGTTTAGGAATATCTATATCCCCCTTAAGAACAAATTGGATGATTGAAGGATTTACCAAGGTAACCCCACAAAGAAGAGCCCTATTTCCTATATGAAATATCCTAACATCCCCTAAGAACAACTTGGGATAGGATTGAAGGATTGACAAAGGTGACACAATAGGAGAAGGAAAAGGGGAAGGAATTAGAGCCTATCTTCCCTTAATGATAACTCACACCGAACTCCAAGCATGGATCAAGTTTAGTAAACTTAGCCGATGGAAACCTTTATAAAGATATCAACAACTTGATCATTAAGTTGAACAATCACATGCTTCAAAAAATGATCATGAATGAAGACTTTCGATGAAATTGTATATGAATCTCAATGTGTTTAACTCCGCATGTATGCTGGTATTTGGATCTTTGCGTAGCTAAAGTAGCACTCCCCGATTATCACACCAAAGTGCTTAGTTGGATATTGCTGATGAAGGCCAAATTTAGATAGGATGCGGCAAATCCACATGGCTTCCGCCATTGGCTTCAGCAGCACCGCGATGCTACCTTGCTTCTACCAAATAGAAGATGGCACTTTGTTTCTTGCAAGACCAAAGTAATAGGTCACAAACCAGAGTGAATACATATCTGCGGTGAACTTTAGGTCATTAGGGTCACCAATTAGAATCGGTGAAACCAATCAACAGTAGATGCTCTGCAATGTAATGAATCATGAACTAGTAATACTTGAATATATTTAAGTATTCTTTTAGTTGCTTTCGGTGACTTTCATAGGGTTGGTGCATAAACCGAAAACAATAAGACCAAACAAGGAAAGGTGTTCGGGCGGGTATGAGTTAGATACAAAAGTTTTACCAACAAGTTGAAAGTATAAGGTAGCATCAACCGGGGGGTAGTAAGTGGTAGCTTGAATCGATTTGAATGGGAGAAGAGTACGACTTATAGTCTTCGTAATGATGGCATGAAGATCAGGCATACCAGACTAAGAAAGGTAATATCTTCTTCCATTGCTGGGAACTTGAAGACGAAATAATGCAAGTGTCCTAAGTCTATCATTTCAAACTTATTTTTTTGAGGCTAGACTTCACGTAGTTTATATGGTTGGGATCACTACCGGTGAGGAGATAGAGATCATCAACATAAAGAACAAGGATGGTGATGGACTTACCCACTTTCTTGGTGTAAAGCAGTGTTGTCGAAATGACACCTAAGCCATTATCTATTGAAATCTATCCATTTTGGCATACCAAGCAGGAGATTGTTTTGAGACCATAGAACTTCTAAGAGCGAAAAACAAGGCTAGAGAATCATTTTAGATAAAGCACGGGGGTTGTTCCATGTATGTTCTTCTGCAATCTCCATGTAAGAAGCGGTTAACATCCATACGATGGAATTCCCATTTAAAGGAGGCAACGAGGAAAGAACAAGGCGGATATAATGCATTTTGGAGAAACGGGGAAGAGAATTTCCAATATAGTCGATGCCTTCAACATGAAAAAATCTTCTTAACAAAATAAACTTTATGTTTATCCACTTACTGTACGAGTTTTCAAACTTTGTTTTGTAAACCCATACGCATGCGACAAGTTTTCTTCCTTTTTAGAAGGAAGGCACGAAGATCTGATTATTGTTTTCCAATAAAGAACGATATTAGTAATTCATAGCTTCATCCCAATGCGGATAATTTGGGCTTTCAAGGTGTACGGATCGAGTTTTAACGGAACTTGAGCCAATAAGGGCTCTTTCAAGGCGAGAATGTGTACGTTGTCGATCAACGGGGTCTGCTGCAAGAGGAACTTTGTTGCATCCCAAGGTAAGACGGACCCATCTTGGAGGTCTGTGGAGATGAAGGAATATCTTCAAGAGGGTGGAGGAGTATTGTCATCCCCTCGCTTGTCATCATACGAACTAGAAGGAATGCTATAAAAAATAAAGCGATAAGAGAGGTGGCACATATGCCGAATCGAATCGCCGAGGCCAAGGTGCCACACCGCCAAACTCTACTCGCAAACTGAAGTATATTTTCATAATTTTTACATCTCTTCTAATGATTATATTTTTGGATTTTGGTTGAAGAAGTCTATATCCTTTGACATCAACTATAATATCCAACAAAAAATGAATTTTTCGAGTCTTAGGTTCTAAGAATTTATGTTTACTTGTCTGGAATATGGGACCAACATCACTTCCAAAAAACATGAAGGTAACACATATGGTTTGATTGAGCTCGAGAATTCATGCAGGTTATATTCATAAAACCTTGGTAGGGTACGTTTACTACAATTTTCACGATTAATTGCTTCGCCCAAAAATTGAGACTAAGTCCTTTAGATTGGTAAATTAACCCATTTCTTTTAAGGTGTGATTCTTCCTTTCGGCTACACCATTTTGTTGTGGGTATATGGAACGGTATGTTGCAATTGAATTCATCCTCGGTGCAAAAGTTGATAAATTTGTTGTTACCATATTCTCCTCCATTTTACGATCTTAACTTAAGATTTGATGTCCGGATTGTTTCTCAACAAAGGCCTTAAAGGTAAAGAACATGTTAAAAACTTCACTCTTGAGTTTAGAAGTATGCTCAAGTGCATACGGAAAAATCATCAATGAAAGTTAGGGTACTTTAAGCAAAGATGAAACAACAAGTGGACCACATAAATCAACATGCACAAGCGCAAAGGGGTTGAAGCGTGCCATGAGGCATTTTTTGTCAAAACAATCGATGATGTTTTAGAGTACGGATAGGAGCAAACACCATCTTGGTAAGATACCATAGGATGACTGCCACCATATTGTCTTTACATAGAGTTTGAAGGAAACGTGGGTTAAGTGACAATCGCTCATGCCAGGGTTGCTCTTCATCATTGTGAGCAACAAAAAACGGAGTGAACGTGATAGAAAGCCATTGTCAAACTTATAACCTTGTGGAATCATCGGCAATATTGATGGCTAAAATATGTCTATGATCTTTGGTCCTTGATTACAACATCATGGTGAAAATTCTACTATTTTTCCCTTCACCTAGGCAGTTATCGATAAATAGATAAAAAGGTTGCAGTGACAAGGTAAGAACACATAGTACATGTTAAACTAACCATTATCTAGATTAATGGTTCTAGATCTCCCAACACTAAGGAATCTATCATTGCCAACATAAATGTGTTTGGTGTTACAATCAGTTAAAGAAACTTGTAGCTTTATTTTTGGCCATGTAATGTCATCGAGAATCAATGAGCCACTCATAGGAAGCAGAAATAGAAGATACATTTAATGCATAACGAGATGTGGCAACAACCTGACGAGAAAGGTGCCATTTCGTGAAGATCAAGTTGAAAAGGTCTCCAAATTGATGTGGTGCTTCTCCATTGCTGCTTCCAAGGCTTCCATCTTCTTAAAACATTTGGACTCTACATGGCCATCTGCCCGATTACAAAAATTGCAATGTCTGTTGTTTTTCTTCCCTATTGCTGTACCCGATTTAGTGAGTTTTCTTTTTGATTCTGTGTTGCAGAAATTGCTTAAGACCCTTGTTTGGTTTAGGACCATACTTTTGGAATCTTGCTTCTTGGGATTCTTTTGATATGGTTAACATTGGGGGCTGCTAGAGCTTTCTTAGAAGCGTTTTCAGAAGTGGTAGACAAGGTGTTAAGTTTTTCTTGTTCTCTTATCAAAGAATCACAAGAGCATCAAAAGAGGGGTTCTTGTAGGCTATTCTGAGAAATGATTTCTTCTCTAGTGTAATGGAAGGTGGAAACAAATACGAGTATGTAGGGCCAAGCTTAGCAGGTAAGATAGATAAGGCTACCTTCTTCCTTTTTGACCTTACAACCTTCTACAAGAATCTAAGGGTCTTGAATTTGGACAAAAAAATCTTCAATAGAGGAGAAATTATTGGGGTCCAAAGTAAAAAACTCATTTTCAAGGGCTGGTGGGCTTTGATTTCATTTTGAATGCAAGGCAGTGTTGCTTTCGGGGTTGCATCGGGGTGTCAATTTCGGGGATATGAAATCGAAGATCTTGAGCCAATGGACATTCCTATCAACCTAGAGTAACTGATCTTATTTGTTCTGTTATTTGACTGTCTCTGTATCGGTAGTTTAGTTTCTTGTCCACTTTCTATATAAAATCCCTTTACTTCTAAGTAAATCTACCATGTGTGGTAGCCATTGGAAAAATAATTGAATAATAACATTAAGAATAACAGGGCATACGAATTTCCATTTTTTTAAACAAAAATGAAGTTAGAAAAGGGCTAAAAATTAACTACTCCAATACGGTAAGATCTCGAAAAATTAGGCTGATTAAAAAAAGCTTAACAGCTCGAAAAACACAACTTTTCGGATGAAGAAGTTATGCCTTTTTGAAAAAAAGGTTAGCAGATGCCGAAAAGTTATGAACGGTTTGAAATTTGATGATGAAGTTCTACTTTATCCCCCCCCTTTAACACAAAATGTTTTACAAAAAGAAGCTTGAGAAAGAGACTTGAACCTAAGACCTCTATTCTCATAAACTATCTTCACACCGATGAGCTAGTAAAAATGATTCTGTAATTGTTTGAAAGGAGGAAGGGGTTTTTTTTGTTTTTTTGTTTTTGATTCTTGATTGGTACTTTCTGCACCTAAAATTTGAGCACACAAAAAAATAATGCAAGCCTTACAACAGTGTTAGATTTTTTGGTTACCCTTCTAGGCAACTATCCTTTTTTTCACTATTTCTGATTTCCGAGATCACACAAGGCGCGGGGAAGAACTCATTAACCAAAAAATATCTGCGTCTTGTGTTTCTGATTTTCCGAGATTGAGGCTTGAAAAGAGCATACGAGAGAAGGGTATAGATCTGGAAATAAAATAAAAATAAAAAAATATAAACCGAAATAAGCAAAATGATTAATAAATATAATTGTAAACAATTACTTCACGCCACCTCGAGATCTAAAAATGAAACGCCAACCTAAGACGGCTTGAAGCAACTTTTAGCATGGCTTAGAAAGGGGTTCCTCAGCTAGGAGCAGGAGCGCTACAAACACAACTTGAACGTTCTCCTAGCACAGGTAGTCCAAAAATAGTAGATAAAACTTGACAATCCCATGCAATCAAACCGGCCATCGGATTTGGATCAACGAATCACGAGAGCCTCAAAGTAAGCTCTGATACCTATGAGGAATTTATAGGGTAAGTTCCTTATAACAAACACCAAAGTTCACGACTCACAAGCAGATCAAAAATCAGTACGGTGTTATCACATGGTTAAAACCATGAAAGAGGGAAACAATCCAGAGCGAGTCAGCGTGGCCACTTCGATTAATTTATTAATATAAAAAAGAAAGTTTACATATGTTTCTCTCATAACGGTTACAGGAAAAATGACCCTCCATGCTATTTAAATAGAGATAATGGACCAATCAGGTGTTAAGCCACGGATCAGGTAATAGTTAATGCGGGGAGAGTGAACCCGATGGATCACTACAAATTGTGCCAGTCGGATTATAAGAAATTCTGATAGCCCATAGTAAAGAAACACACTTTACCTAACTCTACACTAGACCAGAAGTTATACTAACATGTTCCTATGTGTGAATATCCTAACATTAAGGAAAAATCACAATGGAATCTCATGTCTTTAAATAGGCTTGATTACATTAAATACCATGGATTTCTATAAACTAAGGCCAAAAAATCATGTGTTGTTTGGAAGCCAAAAAATAGCCAAACCATAAGAATTGACAAATTACACATTTTGTTATATATGGTTCAAAGACAAATTACAATGGAATCTTAATGCCTTTAAATAAGCTAGATTACATTAAAATGACATGGGAAAAACCATGGGTTGTTTGGAGCCAAAAAACGGTAAATTCAAAAATTACGTATATATTGTAGCCAGGTCGAGGACAAATTAAAATGAAATATTTGTGTCATTAAAAAGGCTAGGTTAGTTAAAAATCCTTGGGAAAAATTGTGGGTTTTCAAACGTGATTGGTTGACAAAAAAATTAGACCTCAAGCCAATATAGAACAGGGTGATCGGCCGAAAGAAATGTTGGATTTGAGCTCAATCTATGGTCGGGTCATACGTGGAAGTCATTATTTGGTTGGATTTTTTCTATTTAATAAGAGCTAATTTCCTCTTTTATTTTGTGAGTATACTTGTTATGATTTGTCTTTGATGGTTTCTTTACCATTGTTATTATTAAAGTTTATAATCATGGTTTTTTAATGATTCTAGTTATGGATCTTAACATATTTTTTGATTGGTAAATGAATGATTATTGGATCCACATGACATAATGGATGTTATTGCAAATATTACGAGAAGGTGGAGACATTTTTGTTGATTCTCCAATAAGTTTCATATCTCTATCATTGTTGAATGCATTCATAAACGCCGTTCATGTTTTCCATGTAGCCAATGAGAATGGTGTCATGGTTAGGCTGGTTAGGCCAAGTCATGTTAATTTTTGTTAGAAATGTTGTTCTTATGTCATTTATTATTCTGAGAATTTTAGGTAATTTTTAGGCGGTGGTTGGGATCAGGCCACGAAGAAGTGGCTCATTTTTGGGGTCGCATGAATAAGCCCGAGAATTCTAGGTTGTAGTCGCTTGGGCCAGGTTTATGAGAGTGGTTGGAGGGTCTCAACCGTTGGATTTCCCTTGTGTGCAAGTGAATGAGAGTACGGGGTCCCTATAAAAACGAAGTTTCTCACGGTTTGGGCACTTGGAGTGGTTTTAGCTCTAGGGTTTTACCTCCGGAAGTCGGTAAAAGTTTTGGTCTCCAGTTCCGCCTTTATGCTTGTGCTTAGAAGTTGATTCATGTCATAGTATCCCTCGGATACTGTTTACCCTCGCGGGATGGTGAAAGTGGGTAAATGTGGGAGGGAGTAATTTTATATTGGTATCGGAAAGCGATTGGGTTCTCTTTGGGTGATATACGATGCAGTTAGTATCGAGCATGTTTCAAATAGTTGGACGGATGGGCTGAATGCATATTATACACTTGAATTTTCATGGTTAGGTTTTTCATGCATGAGGTCATGGTATACGGTGTTATTGTCATATGTGTCAATATATTGATATGATTATTATTATACATATGTACGTGCTAATAAAGTTGATTTTGCATATGAGATAAGCACTCCCCTAAACGTCAAGTGTGATTTTTGTTATATGGTATCTATTTGGTTTATCTAACAAGGCATACTTTCAAGAATAAGGAAATCGAAAACGATGAGAAAAATGGTGGACTACAATTGTATGACTCCCAATAGACTAAGTTTGGGCGACAAGGAGATGAGAATTACTCTGATATAGGCGATAAATTGAGATTTTAGGGGAAAGTCGGAAAGTTGCAAGGAAGATAATGGAAAGTTGGTTGAGGCTCAAGAAAGACTTGCAAGGGATTAGGAAAAACAAGCATAGGTCCAATGAGCTCATCCTTTAAGAGTTTGACGAGACACGAGAAGTCGAGGATATTTGAGGGTTAGTCGAAACGCGAGAAGAAAACACTAATGGGGCATATGGTAGCAATTTTGGAGTCGGGATACAAGTTGCATAGAGGGGATACAATCATAGGTGGTAGATCATTAGATACACTAACGGGAGGGCAGGCCACATGTATGATTTTCATTCTATTTCCTCATCAGGAGACATCATCACCATCATCACTACCATGATCCTTATAGGAGGAATGAGTACTTTCCTGAAGAGTTCAAAAGTCAAGCCCCTCCTACATTTGATGGAGAGATGATGAAATGGAGTAGATGTAAGAGTCATGGTTGCTTGGGATGAAGAAATTTTTAGATTTCATAGTTATTTAAGCCCAGCCAAGATAGCTACCTTGATCTTAAAGGAAACAGGATATACGGGTAGGAAGATGAATAATGTCATAGGAATTTGAGAAGAGTTGATTTGGGATGATTCAGAGACTCTTCAAGAAAGAAAGTTACCTATCACAAGATATTATGATGACATAGCTAAAGTTTTATGAGCTACAAATGGGTTCTATGACGGATGATGAGTATACTAGTAGGTTCCCAGGTTTTTGAGGGTATGTGCCTTACCTCGAGGATGAGAAGCAAAGATTCAAAGGTTCATGGAGTGGGTTGTCAACAACATATAGATATGTTGATTGAGTTTGATGAGCCTGGAGTCATTGGAGGAAGCCATAAGAGAAGATTGCTATGAGGAAATCAAGCGGAAAGTTGAACCTAAGCATGATTTGAAGGGAATGTGAAAGTTAAGGGAAATTAAATCAAAATGAAGACCTCAAGATGCAAGTGAGAAAGAGAATGGTGTTCCTTAAAAGAAGTTTAAAGTAGTTGAGAAGGGACAAGGGTCTCATCCTAGAGAAAAAAAATAGAGGGGATGGTGAGGACCATTGCAATGTTGGATTTGTGGCAAAAAGATCATCACAAGAAGGATTGTCTAGTGTACGAGGTGGCAAAACTCATATCTACAATGCTCGAGAGTGAGGCCGGTTAGCGTCTTTAGCCATAACATTCTAAAATTTATCGCATTGATGGACAACAAACAAGGGAGATCTATGACCATCCATTATTGAGATGTAAGTTGGCTACAAGTACTAATAAGAGAGTTCATCATGGTAGAGCTTGTGCATTTGAGCTAAATGGAATGCCTACATCGGCACATCTAAATTTTCTTCCATTGGGGTCATATAATATGCTTTTAGGTATGGATTGTTTATCTGAGTAATTCTAGAGCAAACCCTGATGAGTGCCTAGATGATAATGGAGAAAAGAGAATCTTACGAAGAAGGCCTCCATTGGTGAGGGTAGTTACGGCTAGACAGTACAATTACGAAGGGTTGCATACTATTTGTTCTCTTCCATTGACAAGGGGTAAGGATGTTTAGAATGTGGAAGTCCTTAGAGGTACCCTGTTTTGCGGTAGTTTTAGGATGTATTCCCAACAAATATTTCAGAGTTGCCTCCCCACAAAAGTGGAATTTCCTGTTGAGTTGGTATACAGCTTCATCTCAAGGCATCTTACGGGATGAGAACTATAGGGTGGTAAATTAATTAGAGATAAATGAGACAAATGTATCTCATTGAGGTAACAATATTATTGGTGAAGAAGGATAATACTCTTAGGTTATGCATTGATTATAGGCGGTGAAAGAATTATGGAGTTAAGAACATGTGTCTGTTGTGAGGATTTATGACTTGTTTGATCGGCGGAAGGAGAAGCATTTTTACGGAAGATCAACTTGAGATGGGATACCATCGGGTGCACATCAAATAAGAGGATGTCTACCAAGGTTGGTTCAGACCGAGTTTGGGAATTATGATTTGTTGTGGCTCTTCGGTTTGACTGATATCGACTACTTTAATGTGCTTAATGAATAATGCGTTTCATTCTTATTTGGACAATTTCACGATAGTATTCCTTGATGAAATATTGATATATTCTAAGAATGAGTAAGAGCGTATATCATATGTGATATTGAGATTGCTGAAAAGGAACGGTTGTATGCCAATATTAGTAAATACATCTTATTTCAAACATAGGTACATTAATCGGACATGTTTCTTTCAAAAAATACATAAGTGGTGGATCGGAAAAGATCGGGGGAATGTCATGGAATAGAAAACTCTAGAAATGTGGATGAAGTCAACTCATTCATGGGGTTAGCAAGGTTACTATAGGTGGTTCATTACTGAGACTTTTTCACCGATTTCATATCCTGATGGATCATTGCATAGAAAGAAATAATTTTAAATGGATGAGGAATTTGCCAAATAGTTTTTCCACATTTGAGCAATTTAACACAAATGCTCTAGTTCTAAAGATTGCGGTCTGGATAAAGAGTATGTAGTGTATACAAATAGAAGATTGCAGAGAGGACTTGGTGGAGTCCTAATTGGTATCACAAAAAATTGTCATCTAACCATTTACGATTAGATGGATCGAAATTACATATATAAGACCATACCATAGTAAAATTGCTTTTCCTATAGAAATAGTTTAATAAACCATATTTTGTTAAGTTATTTCTGGTTTAAACAAGAAAGGCCATGAGGAATAATTAAAAAATCCTTGTTATTTGATTTTCCTCTAGGAATAGTTAATTAAACCATTGTTTAAATGCTTATCCTCGTCATATTTAGCAATTATGAGAATTTAGATAAATCGTTATTATCTTATTTTCTCTAGGAATAATAATTAAATAATTATTTAGTTATTATTCATGTTAGATTAATAAATCACTTAGGAATAATTAAACAATTCATTATTTATTTATTATTCTTAACCACATTCTTGAAATGATAAATATTTAATTTATTTATAAATAAAAGGTATTAGCAATTTAAATACCATTTTCCTCAACATAATATAATAAAATAATTCCAAGCGGTTATATCTAAATCTTGGTTAATAATATTTTTATTATTCACCATTATCAAGGATAACTCAATATTTTGTCATAAATAGGAGGGTTTTTCCATTCATTCTTCCTTTGATCCTTTTCATTGTCGCACTTTGATCATTCTCATTGTTGCTACTATTTTCTTTTGCTTTTGGGCCCCCACTTGATTTCAACATACATTTTTGGGTTTTCTACACCATTGAGAGAGAAACTTCGCAGGTACAGGCATGGGGATAACCAAGAACCCATCCCATTGAGGGGTACGGTAACACTTATTTTGTTCCCTTCACCGGTGTAATAATATATGAAAACATTCTTCAAATCATGTCTTTCATTGGATGCATGGAGTAATTTGTATTCGTTTCACTATTTAAGCGATTTCTTGCATAGATCTAGTTTTTCGCGACATTTGTTTGCAACGCTATTCATTGCAGTCTAATGAGTTAAGCCATTTCTGTTGTTAGGGTTTTTTTGTCACCCCCATGACTAAGGAGTAGGCTCTTTTCTTCACAGTTGAGTTAAAAATTTCGCTACTAGTAGGAAGAGCACATGGTGTGCTATGACTTAAGGAAGCTGAATGAGCATGAGAAAAACTAACCGGCCTGACTCACGGCCTTGAGTTGGAAACTGTATTCATGCATTGAAGATGTGAAGCATTATTTTCTTAGCAATTTGTATTAATGAGCGGTGATATGATGAGTGAAATTATCTATTGTAACCTAATCTAAATTTGACTGACTAGATGGTTGTTACCCTTGAGTTTGACTTTGAGATCAAATACGGTAAGGAAAGAGAGGAGCATAGTCTGAGATGCTCTCGTGTAGTCGCAGATGAAAACCATATTGGGTTAGCAGGCTCTTATGGGAAAAAATTTACAAGATCAGATCTTCTGAGGAAGGAAAATAGGATGGAAGGTACATGGATCTTAGGCACATGTTATAATAGGGTACAGTGAACCAGCCATGGATTATCATCTCATGACATATGGCTTGGTGATTTGAGGACAATATTTATGTGTTGGATGACAGTGGGCATAAGAGAAGCTTATCTTGAGGGAGTTTCATGTCAAGCCATTTCAGTCATGTGGGATATCGAGAAGACATTGATAGATATGAATAAGTTCTAATATTGGTCTAAATGAAGAAGAGTAGAGTGGAATTTTTTTATTTAGGTGTCAAGAGTGTCAACGGTGAAAGCCGGTGTAAGCTTTAACTAGTTTGTTACGGTCGGGGAAAATTTTAAGAACCCCTAAATTTATATATATAAAAAATAGGTGAATCCCCATGATACATAGGAAAAAATGAGAGCGATTTTATTAATAATATAATATGTATATATAATTTTTGAGTGAATCTCTCACTGATTATATTGTCTTGTAAATCATGGCGAATCACACCGGTCGCAAATCGGCGAATCACTACTACAAAAATGGTGAATCGTTGTCCTGATGGAGTTCGAAGTGTTGGTTCCAATGAAGATATGGTAATTGAACCAGGAGTAGAAGGAAGAGAACCACCGAGACCAAGCATGGCACATGGTGACTCGTAGGGAAGTAGTTCTCGTGTGGTTGGAAAACGCGTTCTTCAGATTACTGCTTATGTTTATACGATATCAAAAGCACAGCTTATTGTTGATAGCTTAGCCATGGATCTATTCTTTGTTGCTTCTTGTTTGATTTACTCTTTATTGTGCTTGTATACGATCCATCTTCTTAGGTTGAATTTGTAGGTGTTATCTTCTTTCATGGAGGAGGGACTAATCTTAAATCGATTCTAAGGGGGTGCCACAAATGGGAGGAGCCGTTCCCCCCGAGAGTTATGCAGTGCTTCTTCACCTAAAAATTTGCTGCTTTGGGCATATTTATTTTGGAGATGATCATAAAAAACAAGGTACATAAATTCACAGTTCCAACAACAAATAAATGAACTACCACAACAAATTAACAACATAAAAAATGTTCACAAAAGAGATATTGAGGAATATTAATAAAAAATTAATAGAGAAATTTAAAGTTGATACAAATTTTCATTTGAGAATCCATAATAAATCTATACCAATGGAAATAAAGAAGATAGAGAAGAAGGAAACTGTAAAGATCAAAAAACAAGGATAGGCATTGTACCTACACAATTGATGTGGAAAAACCTAATGTTGTTATATTGAAGTTGTCTTAATTGAAAGAGCCTACAAAAGTTGAAACTCAAGTACATATTCTCGGAATAAATAATTATTATTTAATATGGATTGCTATATAGTTCATGATGTTCTTGTAAGTGAATTATTATGTTCACTTCAACAATCATAATGACAGTAGTTCTAAACATAATACAAATTACACTTAACAGCTCAGAACTAAGAAGAAACCATGATATTATCGGAACAAAACCAATTGAAGCCTCTACATTGTTAGTTGAATACATCTCTCTAGGCTCATTAAAATTGATTATATAATATTATAGGTGAACTTGTGATCTAGCATTTTTGTAATCTGCTCCAATATAAAAGGAGCTCTGCCTTTATGAAAAATGTGTAAAAGTGCAGGTCTTGCTCTGAAAGCTGACATTGCCTTATCTACATCTACATGTGGGCTTCTCTGATTTAGATCTTATGAGTCACCCACTTCTTTATTAACATTAGTTCTGCATTCTAGTTCCTAGTCGAAAAGAATGGGCATACACAATATTGGACCATTCCTATCGTATCCCAAGTTCATTGTGTCATCTATTATTGAAAATGTGGTATAGAACTCTTGAACAAGGTTATCTTGCAACAAGGTGAAGAACACCCCAAGGAGTTTTGGGAAGTTTGCATACCTTCAGTGCTGCGACAATTTCCATGTAGCTTAAAAGGCTGCTAACCAATAGCAACAGACTGGGTCTGCTAAGAAATGAGGTGCAACAATGTTAGAGAATGGTGGGTTGTTGATGAAAATCTTCATGAACAAAAAATACACCTTTGAAGATTCTAAGATATTTTAGGTATAGAAAGATGTAGTGGTCTGAATTTATATTGTTCTTTAGGTTCACAGATGGCCAGTAATCAGTGTTGCATGTGAGATAGGGGGTTCAAGGTTTTGTAATAGTATATTGCCTTGGTGGAGAACACTTGTAAAGTGGGAGTTTTGAGTTCTTACCTTGTTGCTTTCTGACAGTGTTAATGTTCGGCTAGCAGAGGTGCACTAACAATAGCAGCAATTTGAATTACATTGAAACCGAGAGGAGGTGAAACAATGTTATAAGAAGAGAGTGGGTGAAGAATTTGGCACATGCATACGTCAACATCCCAGGTGTTCTCTTTGGTATATTTTCTGGAGACACTCCAAAAACAATTCTATTTTCTCAGACCAATCAAGATTGGTTTAGGAGATACATCATCATCTCACAACTTATGTGTGTGTGAAGGATCTTTGCCAACTTGGTTGGTGGATCTATAATATTCTAGACTTTCAAATCCGTGGAGGGATTCTACTAAAAATATCTGAGTGACTTACTTCCAGACATAACTACTTAGCTCATCTCGAACAGTAGACTTTGGTCTTTATCCTTTCATAGCGCTTAAATATGTTAAATCTCGGTCTATACTCACATAACCGAGTCATGTGGAAATGATGGGAAGTGACACTTGGGGTTTGGGAAAAACTATTTTATTGAACATTTAAAGATCTCGAATCCTTGACAACATATAACGAGGTGATCCATAAAAAATTTGTGACCTGAATTTCCATAGGCAAATTGTCCCTAATGTTCTTATCACCATGAAATTTAACTAACATACAAGGTACAATGGGGTTGAAAACGGATATAATAACAAGGTAATGCTCATAAATAAATCCATGAGTTATGCTCCCACATTGAAAAACTGTATCATTCATTCACCAAATGGATCATGTACCAAACATAATTATACCAATAAAGGTGTTTCTGAAACACCACATTCCATCTTCATAAGCAATGATCAATTTCAATGATTAGTTTAAATAGTGAATTTTATTTGACCAATTTACCATGAGTTCATTATGGATTAATGGAAATACCAAAAAATGTTCTATTAGCATACCCAGGAAACAACACTTTCAACCTCAATATTTAAGAGCTTATGTGGGAACAACATGTGGCAGAAATGATACACGTGTGTCTGTCTGTATCGTGGATCTAGGTAGTTGTTTCTCACATGAAAATATGATATATTAAAAATTGAGTTTGCCTGTCTTTGAAATTCAATATAACTTCATCTAGCCTAGGCATGGTTTTTGTGTTCTTCTTTGTTTTTACACGCTATATTTTTTCACGATTAAAATTATTTTAGTCAAATTTGAAATAAGTCCCTTGACATTTTTTGGGACAAGTTACAACTTACTCCCACTCAATTTTGGTTTCTTTCTTCATCCTTCATCCTAGAGTTTATTGTTTCTTGTTGTTGGCTCTGGTTGCTAGCAGTAGCAAGTCCTATGGTCATGTAAAACTGTTATTTCTTCTTTCCGATTTTTGGGTCCTTTTTTTCATGATTAGTTATATAGACTCCATTCTATATTTTGAATACTAAGTACATGAGAACCAACAATAATTCCTAAATTGCAGTGGGACCAAGCTGTAATTTGATGAAGAAGACTCCATTTGGCTCCATCCATGAGCAATATTGGATAGCATAGAGCATCAATTGCTCTGGTGCACGATCAAAAATGTTGACTTGATGGAAATATATGCAACGAGAAGATACCCGCGAGAATTAACAATGATTCTACAATAATTTTCCTTTAATACCATGTTGCTTTCGAAGGGAGGGCGTAATGAGTCCTACCCACATAGAACTTTATTAATATAAAAACACAACTTCCTTGAATAATGCCTATTAACTAGTTAGTTAATAGCATTACCCAACGTAAAAATAAAGGGTAATTAATAAGGCCCAAATTAGTTAGTTGGCCTCATTATAATTAAGTCCATAGGTAGTTAACTTTAACCCATGGATAGCTATATATTGAGTAGAAGGTTATGTAATGCTTTGTAGTTGTTATTGTATTTGAAACATTGTTTTAGGAGGTCACCTTGAAGGCAAGTGAACATAGCTCTCTATTTTTTTAATTAACAAGAGATATTTCTCGAGGATATATCTATTTTTACTACATTTATGTGAATGCTACGAAATTTTCGAGTTAAACACATTACCTAAGTCTCTACATTGAAATCTATTTGATATCTAATTAATCGAATGTTGAAATTTGATGGGAGGGGCAGGGTGGTTCCCCCTAAGAGCTTTGATCTTTGGCCTAGGGAAAAGTGTCCAAAGAATTTAATTTTTCTCCTAAAGTGACTTTATAATTTTTATAAAGTCCGTCTAGTAAAGTGACTTTAAGTGATAAAGTTACTAAAGTGACTTTATAAAGTTATGAATCAAATCTAATTTAAAAAAGTGGCTTTAAAGTGATAAAGTTACTAGTCTAATTACAAAGTGACTTTAATAAAGTCAATATAAAATTAGAAAGGAAAAAGTGACTGAAATAAAAGACTAGTGGGTCTTTATTAAAGTGGGGTAGTTAAAAAATAGAAAGTAAGATTTAAATGAGCATTTAATCCGACTAGATCTCAATCTATCTCGACCCATTGGATTTGGGATTCCCAGAAAGTCATGAGGGTTAGGTTAAAGGAGGAAAAGGAGGAAAAGGTCATTCATTCTTTCATGAGCAGATTGGGAGAAGGAGAGCAAGGAAGCAAGGAGATTTTAAGGTAGTGAGGAGAAAAAGGCGACAGCACCCATTCAAGGCATTTCGACGAACGACACACAATGAACAAGTCTGACAGTTGTAAAAGCAGACAGATTTTAGCACGGTTTTCTGGGCGAAGTAGTATAAAAACCGTGCAAACGAGGGCCAAATACGACGGTGTTAAACTGAAAATCAAGGAAGGGCGACAAGCTGTCTGTAAATCTAATAGAGTTTAGCCAGCAGTTTTGGCATGCAAATCGAGGTTTTGGACAATGACAGTAATTCTTGTTTGTACAGATTTTTGGGAGGCCGTACATACTTGCATTTATTGCATGTTCACAGACACGCAAATCGAAGAACGTACATCATTTATTCAGCATTATTTCTTTGTTTGTACATTTCACGGTGGTTAAGCAGGAAAAAGAGATAAGTTATAAGTACGACTGATTTTTATTTCTTTGAAATATTTCTCTCGCGTAAAAAGCATTTTTCGAAATAAGAGGAGCTTTAAGTAGTTTTCCCAAAGAAGTTGTGAAGTTTTTCAGTCACCTTGACCAAAAATTCTTGTGTTATGATGTGTTGAATGACTATTTTGTTACTAGCATATTTTCTGCATTTTCTGGCATTTACAGAAAAATTTCCGGAATTTTTGTTTTATTGAAATTTATTTTCCGGTTGTTGAATGTATGGTTATGGGAAGAGCATTTAACTATTTCAGGTAATAAGGTGAAAACTGAAAACCGGGGTGGAACGAAATTTTTTCATGGTATCGGAGGCGTGAATGCTGAAAAGCGATTTGGGACGTGAGGAGGAAAATTACGGCTGCTGATTTTTCACTCGAAAATTCCGGCAGCGATTTTTCATAAACAACGGATTTTATCTTTACTACGGTGCTATTTTTCGGTTGGGATAACGAGATGTCTTTATAGAATTTGAGGTGGAGGATAAGTTGGATCGGCATTCAGTACAACATTTGGAAGGAGAGAATGCGAGTATCTTTGAGAGCGAAGTACGGGACATTATGGTGCCACACGAACTTGTGAATGTGCCTGCGATACTACTCGATTGACGACATATAATAAAAAGAACAACAAAAGGTAAGAAATGCCGATTCATCGACGGAATCAAAGACCATTGCATTCCTCATGAGAGGAGAAATGCTCATGAGATGTGGACAACATTATCCAATCTCTGCAATTACAATGGTGGGAAAATGGTCTGAAGGAGAAGGTGAAGAACATTAAGATGGGCAATGATAGTGCGGGCTGAATCTCACAAAGATTACTAATGTGAGAGATGAGTTGGCAGCGGTGGAGAAGGCCATTTCCACCCAACGAGTTGGTGCGGTTAGGTGAATGGCCTCCCCCATTCATGGATGAACTTTCTTCGATGGATTTTTGTGCACGTGAGACCCTTCCCATGGGAGAGGGTTTTGGGACGATTGATGGGGCAGAGATCATGAAAAGGTTAGCTTGGGGCAGCCAAGCTAGTTGAAACGGAGATGAGGATGTATGCTTGTTGGCGGAGACCTTAAAGAAAGGCAAAGGGAAGAAACGAGGCTTCCTGACGATGAGTGGGGGAGCAAAAGCGAGTAAGGTAAACGGGGATAACACACGGAAAAGGGACTATTCCAAGAAGTGAAGTGTTGGAATTGTCGAGAAGATAGGACACTATGCGGTTGTGTGTCACAGGAGAAGAAGAAGAAGAACTAGAGGAGTATGGCGGCTTCGATGGGGTTGGGGGACTTTGCGGATCGCTTTGACGGAGTTTTGGGTTCATTGCGTGTGAGTCTTCTAGTGCGGGATTACACTGCCATAGGTTCGAGAGGGAGAATGCATTTCCGTCGATTAGCGGAACATCTTCGGGTGTCTGGTATGTGGACGGTGGGGCTTCACGTCACATAGCGAGAGTCCGTGAGTACTTCTTAGAGCTTTCGAAGTGTGCCCGATGTGGGCGTACTCGGTGATGACGAGTTGTTAGAGAAGCCGATCGGTATGGGAACATTGACATTTCGGAGGGAGTCCAAACCTCCCTTGAAGGTGTCGAGATGTTCTTTTATGTGCCCGAGGGGATAGGGGAAGAACCTCATATACATCTCGGCTTTGGAGGACGGAAGGATAGGATACTGTTCGAGGAGGCGGGTGTTGATGTATCCCGGGGGCACTCCCGGTGATTCGGCTAGAGTGATAGGTGTACGCCATGCAAGGAGTGTACAAGTTTGCATTTGGGTCCTTTTGGCATTGAGAAGCGATGGTACCGACGAGCGAGAGCTAAGCGGTTGAGTAGTGCTTGAAGTTGGCACCGCCGGGATGAGGCACATGTATCATGGAGCCTTGAGGACTTTGCGGAAGTCCACTACGGGTGTGCAGTTTCGATGCGCAGTCACTTTGATACTTGCGAGAGGATGTGCGATGGGCAAGTTTGCCAAATCCCTTTTCCCCGGCGACAGAGCGGTAGGATACTTGATTTGATTCATTCCGATGTGAGCGGTCGGATGTCTCATGTTTCATGAGTGGATAGGTACTATGTGTTATTCATTGATGATCACTCCGGGAGGACACGGATTTATTTCTTGAAGACCAGAGTGAGGTCTTCAAGTGGTTCGGAGTTGAGAGCTCTTGTGGAGACACGAACGGTTCGGAAGATCAAGTCACGAGGGTCGGACAATGGGGAGAGTACACCCTTGGGGAGTTTGTTGACTATTGTGCGGAGGGCGGGCGTGGGAGGAGGCTCACGGCCCCTTACAACCCCGAGCGGGCGGGTTGCGGAGAGGAAGAACGGATCCATCGGAGGGCTGCAAAACCATTTACATGATGAGGGTTGCCATTGTTTTTTGTGAAGCGGGGGCACACCCAACACATTTGTTTATTTAACGACGAGTCGCATCGTGCCTTAGGCACATGACTCGAGAGAACTTTTACGGGAAGAAACTGATATTGGTCATCTTCGTATCTTTAGGTGCATCACATACTCCTACATACCCAAGGAGAAGAGGACCAAACTAGAAAACCATGAAGAAAGGTATCTTTGTAGACTCTGATGAGACCTCAACCTTTCGGATATACATTCTGCGCGGAGGAAAGTTGTTGTCGGACGGGATGTGAAGTTCGAGGAGGACGGGGCCTTTGGAAGTCCACCCAGGGAGTTAGAGTAATACGGATCATCCGGACCCTCGGTGTGATTGGCGGAAGTCGATCCCGCCGGGGGATCGGTGGGCGAGGGGATCGGGGAGGATGGGAGGTACATCTGTGACGATGTCGAGGACCGTCGGTGGGGAGTGGCTCGCGAGTCGAGAGGGTGGTCGCTGTGGGCGGCGAGCGATCTGACGGTTCACGGTCGCGATGGGCTGATTCCTGGCCTCAACATCTACGAGTTCGGAGTGCGAGCGACAGCGAGACGAACGGAGTCGAGAGTTCGAGCTCTGATGTTTGAGAGAGTTTTGTTCGGCGGAAAGTGTGCTCGAGGAAGAAAATAGTAGCCGGAACCTGTGAAGATACACGTACGACTGGCCGACCTAAGAGGGCGGTCGAGCGAGACCACACGAGAGGTTTTAGCTATATGTGATGACTACCGGCATCCTTCGGCTACGAGCCTTTGTTGTGAGAGCGACTATCGACGAGGTACGAAGGCCATGCGAGGAGGAGTATTCTTCTATCATGAAGAATGGTGTTTGGGAGAGGTGGTCTCTTAGGGCTGAGGCAAATCCGTAGTTACTTCGGATGCTTTAAGTGCAGCTGTCTTGTGATAAGCGACGTTAAGAAATTCAAAGCGAGGTTTGTGGCTGGAGAGGTTCTCGAGGGTGGAGGAGTTGATTATGAGGAGACAGCCAGCTCTCGCTCGATATACTTCGATTCACTCCATTATATCGATAAGCATGAGATGGGTTGGAAGATCCACCGGATGGATGTGAAGACCACATTTCTCAATGCTTCATCGGTGTGATGGCCAGGCTTGGTCGCCAGGAAGGGTCCCGCCGTGCGGACAGAAGAATTTTGTAACTGAAGCAGCTCTGAGCTTGGTACTCAGGATGAATGCCTTCTTGGTGGTTTCACAAAGAGTGAGGCGGTCGAACCTTTACTATATTGTGATAGGTGAGGAGCCTCTCGTGCAGTGCGTATGTGGATGACAGTGTTACGGGTGCAAAAAGACTCATAGAGCTTTCGCAAAGAGATCTTGCGGCGGAGTTTGAGATAGTGCTCCGGCTTGATGCATTACTTTGGGTTTGGAGGTGTGGCGGAGGCATTTCTTCTGGAACTGATATGTTGTGGACATCATGGCAGAGATTCCACATGGAGGGTTGTAGACCCATGTGGAAACTGCGATGATCCTGGTGGAAGAAGCTTCGCCTTTGGATTCCGAGTTGGTGGATCATTATATGATGGTGATTGGTTCCTTGATGTATCACGGTCAACACTAGACGAGATATTTGTTTTGCGATCCATCGATGAGTCGGTTATGTGGTAAAACCTAGGAAAGGCTCCTTTGGTGGTACAAAACACATTTGCGATATGAAAATAGGTGGATCATAGTACGGACTACGGTGAGATGGGTAAAGAATTGGCGGTTACTGCAGTTACGATTAGGCGAGTTGTGCTACGATGGAAAAACACTTGGTCTTCATTTAGGTTAGGTTATTGATTATGTCATAGTTGACCAGCAACCGATCAATAACATTGAGATTCGGCCAGAAGAAAAGTACATAGCGACAGTATGGTTAGCGAAACCATCTGACCCATAAAATGTTATTTGGCATATTTAGTGACGTTAAGAACCTTGATTTCTTTGTGATAATGATTTAAATGCAAACTCACGGAGAATCTAGTATTTCACTTGGTCAAAGCATATCGGGATCAAATATCACTTCATCGAGACTATGTTCGAAAGAGTACAGCAGAAGCTTGAGTATATTCACCCGATGACGAGGGTTATGAGATATTCTTACCAAAACCTTACCACCCAGGGGCCAAGCATGTCTACTTCGAGAGACAAGATGGGTGTGGTGAGGAACACCTTCCTCGGTAAGAGGGAGTGTTGAAATTTAGTACCGAAGGGCAGGTGGTTCCCTAAAGTTTGATCTTTGGCACCAGGGAAAAGTGTCCAAAAAGAATTTAATTTTTTCTCTAAGTGAATTTATAATTTTTATAAAGTCAAATCTAATTTAAAAGTGACTTTAAGTGATAAAGTTACTAGTGACTTTTATAAAGTTATAAAGTCAAATCTAATTTAAAAAGTGACTTTAAGTGATAAAGTTACTAAAGTCTAATTTTAAAAGTGACCTAATAAAAGTCAATATAAAATTAGAAAACGTGACTTTGGAAAATAAAGAACTAAGTGGGTCTTTATTAAAGTGGGGTGAATTAAAAAATAGAAAGTGAGATTTAAATGAGCATTTAATCTAGGCCCTGAATCTCAAATTATCTCATTCTTCGTTTAAGGGATTCCCCAAAAGTCACTTAGCGGAGTTGGAGTTAAAGGAGGAAAAGGAGGAAAAGGTACGTTCATTCTTTCATGAGCGGTTAGGAGAAGGAGAGCAAGAGAGCAAGGAGATTCACGAAGCGATTGAGGAGAAGGAGAAGCGGCCGGTTGTACACATTCCAAAGGCGACATTTGACAAGACATTTCGACAAGACAAGTGTAGCGGTTGCTTATTGCGGGGCGGTTACAGCACGGTTTTCTGAGCGGGGGGCCGTCTGTGGGGGCCGTACAACGGAGCCATCTGTTGGACGTGCAGCCAATATTGGGCACGAAAATCGAGGCGACAGAGGCTGTCTGCGTCTGACAGAGTTTTACGGCGGTTGCTTTTCGTCGGGGTTTTGGACCATGACATTAATTGCTGTTTCTGATTTTAGGAGAGGCCGTAAAGCTGCATTTATTACAGATTCTGGGCACGCAAGTGAGGAGAACGTACAACATTTATTGTTGTTAGGCACTGCTATTTATGCATTCAGAGAGCGGTGGTTAAGCACGGAAAAAAGAGATAAATTGTAAAAGTACGTTTGCTGATTTTTATTTCTTTAAATATTTCTCTCCTTGTAAAAAGCATTTTTCAGAAATAAGAAGGAGCTTTATTTGGTTTTCCCAAGAGTTGTAAGGGAGTTTTTTCCGGGGGTCACCTTGACAAAAAATTAAGTAATTATGATGTGTTGAATAGGCATTTATTCTTTCTTTGTTTTTTTATTTCTGCATTTTCCAGCATTAAAAATTTCAGAATTTGTTTTCGGCAAATTGTTTCGATTGTTGAATGTATGGTTATGGGAAAGGGCATTTAACTATTTTGGGTAATAAAGTAAGCGAAAACCGGGGTGGGAAACGAGTTACTTTTCTCTGTCGAGCATATGCTTATAGTGTTGTTGTTGTTTAACTCAACTATGCTCACATTGAAGGTTGATATTTAGAACCTACGATGATGCCACAACATTGATAGTTAAAGGTTGGAAGAGATTGTCGAAGTCAAACAAAGAAATAGAAATTAACCTAGTTTGGAAATTGATTCAAAATCCAGATTCAATAGTAAGCCTCCGATTTCTAACATTTTTTCTCATATGAAATTTTGCGGGACATTAACAAACTTTCAATTATTTCAAGGACTTCCTTACAAGTTCAATTTTCAATTTCTCACTCATAGATTTCATTATTTCTCTTGCATTGAGCGTAGCGAATGTTAAACAGCATAGCATCATGATTGCGGTGACATAAACTTTACAGGGGTGATTCCCCTTAGGTTAATACAACACCTCTAATTCAGTGTATATTTGTCTTGTAAATAATAATTCTTCAGAACGGGGTGCGAAAACGTGGAATAGCGAGATGCTGTTGCTTGGTTTTAGTAACAATACCGAAGCTGCCATGAGTATTGTCAATATCTAAAAATTCTAGAGCGGTTCGCATCTCTATCATCACAATATTGAAATTCATTTGAAAAGCGGACACACGAAAAATGTTGTTCTTAAACGTCATGATAGGTTCTAGGTCTTGATATTATAAAAACCCAAATTTCATGTGTCCAACTTTGTTGTGGTTGAGAGGATGCTATTCTCCTCCTTATCCGGTCCATGGAGTGAAATGCGGATCCAGAGCATACATTGCATCCATCCAATACATTCCTTCAGGACTATCTGTATAAAACATGTTTCTCTTGTTTGCTGGAGCATGCTCGGTCTCCAAAGCTTCTTGAATACATGAACCACTTTTCTTGAGTCTCAATCATTTGCATCTAGATTATTTTTCAACCTTTTGTCTTTTAACATTTCTCTTACACCTTGCTTACATTCTCCCACCTTCGACTACATCATATATGTTTGCAAAAAACACATAAATTCCGGCATTTTCGAGCTCTAACTTGAGAAGTTTTTTTGACACACGCTCTTACCTTGTCTACATTGTAGTGGCTTACTTTATGGCAGAAAGTAAAGTCCCTCATACTCACTATCGAGTTCTGTGGCATATTTTTTATAATGTGTCACATACATCTAATCGGCCAACACGACCAAGAATATGTGTACAGAGTATGGTACTCCGGCCCTGGGTGAGAAAAAATCTCCACTCATGCAATTAGTATCTCTCTTAACCCTCATCTGAACTGCATGAGTGCATGCAGATAAAACCCCAACGAAAGTGATGTGATACGGCTTCAAGCACCTTGTTGCATTTGAACAAAAAATTCCAAGGGCATCTTATATAGGCCATGCATTCCCTGCCACCATAATCATTGTATAATAGATGACATCTCGTCTAGTCATTTTCTCAAACAAATGCTTTGCGGCATCTATGTTCCCACATTTGGCACCTGTCTACGAAATGAGTCATCACAAAAACATGCCTCCAAGCCCATTTCTAATTATCCAAATTATGGATGGAAAATTTATCTTGTTGCAGGGCTGGTGAGTCAGCACAAGTGAGAACACACTGTTTATCCATGGTGAATTAGGTTTCGTATCTACTAATTGCATTTGATGAAAAAAGTACCAAATCTTCTTTATGCCCATTCTTCGCACATTCCCAACGATTATTACATTCCATGTAACTAAATCTCCTTTGAGATAATAAATCGAATAGCTGTTGTTGCTATATTTACATATCCACATTTTGCATACATGGCTACAAGGTACCTAGAAACACTTGACTCGAGTCCACTTCTAATTATGTAATCATGGATCCACTTCCCCTTGGTACATGATGTGACCATCTTTGATGATACATTCGCAGGTATGGTGGTCACACATCTTCATTACTTTAATAAACTGAATTCGATCAGCACATCCATTGAAAGGAAAATGAAGTTTGAGCTTGATGCGAGAATAGTTGAATTGGATCATTTATTGCTGAGAAAAAACAAAGCATAACAGTAAGGTAATTCTGCAAGAAAGTTCAAAGTTAACGATACATGAAGCAAAAAATCAAGTTGGTAAGTCAAAGTTCTTGGTGAAGCTTGAATCATTAGAAATTAATGTTGCCACAAATAGCTTCTGATATGATGAAAATGGACTCAATAATTGATGAAAGGGACCTATAATCTGCGAAGCGTGAACAAACAACATTGAAGCTGTTAAAAAAACTACTAAGTTGGAGAATTTGAGTGCGAGAGGCGAGGTCTAATATAAAGAGTTACGAGTGCAGCAAGCTTGCTCAAATGAAACTTGAAGTAGAGCAGTGGAAAAACTGGTAGGTAGGAAGCCTCTTGGTAGGGGGCCGCCACCTATTTCTTATACGGAGTTTTCAAATGATATGAACATGCTGGAAAGAATTGAATATCACTTACGAGCACGATTGTAATGGAAAAAAATCCAAGATGTTAAAAGACACTTTATTAAAGCGGGCTTAGGTGAAGCAAGGCTTCTAAGAGTTATGTGTGCTAGGCTTGACTCAAGCACTTAAAATTTGACTATTCAATATTTACCACTGCTTTGGTGGTGGTGTTCAATGTTTAATATTTTCTTTGGTAGAGGCAATTCTTCTTTATGTTACCACCTATAAGTGCAAAAAATCATTGTTCACTTTGAGCAATTTATTTTCTTATTTTCCATTGAATTTTTTTAGGTATGCATTTACCCTTTTGTTTCACTATTTGTTGAGGTTGTAAGAAGTGGATACCGATAGCTATTATCATCGGGTAATGCTTGAGGGACTTTGAGATTTGCTTTCAAACAAGGCTTCCTAGATGTTATGGATGAAATGTGCCAAGTAAGCTGCTAGGGAATGAATATTATTCAGCTTGCCATTGAACAAATTGATGAGGGAATTGTAAACATGGCCATTAACGCATTTATAGAACTACTCACGAGTGGCGTCTTGATTAGATAAATGCTAACCTATCTAGGCATAAAATTGTGTAATTGTACCCAAGAGTTTTTGTGTCTTGGTATTTTTTACTTTTTAGTTGTATGTTGAATTTTGAACCAGAAAAAATCTGATTCTTGTTGGTTGGTTAATATCTGGAGTCATAAAAAGTAGTATGAGGAGGATTGAACCAGGATTGGATAGATAGCATAGTATAAGAGAGTGACAACTACATACCAGGTCATAGTGAGTAATGCCCGATGCTAGGATGACATTATACAAGTATATATATTCGCAATCTATTATTAACATAGGTTGTCATCAAACAAGCGGTTAGCTTCGTTGGTGTGGGTGTTTATGTGATTGGATTGACTATATATTGAATTGTGGAGATACGATTGACATTGTATTGTCTTGTCTCACGATAAGCATAAAGTTTGACTTAGAAGCTCGAGGTCAATGACAACATAGCTTATAAGTTTGATCCAAAGGCCCAAGGAGAGTGGATTTAGGGGTGATATGCTTTTGTTGGTATCATTAATAGTAATTACTTGTTGTAAATAATGGATTAGTAAACATATATAAGACGAATGAGTACATACCATGAAAGTTGAATTCGTTTGTGTGATAAAGAGATAGTACGAGAACAAAATGGAATGGTATGAAGATGTCGAGTTATGAAAAAAAATAGACTACGAAATAATGGTTAGATACGCTCGAGAAGATTCCTAAAGTATTATGATTTATCTAATATATTGTGATGGAGTAAACGAGATTATGACCTAGATGATATCTATACTTTGATGCAATTTTTGTGTACGGAATCTATATCCATGGTGAAATCTCTATACTAACCGGTGCGACAAACCTCAATGTTAAGAGGGTTAAATATAAGAATTCGTGTTGGGGTCTTAAAATTAGGCGGACTCCATCTGGTAAATGAACTTGATGTTATTCTAACTGAACCTAACCAAAGATTTGGGAAGTAGATGGAACTGATAGTGAAACGGAGAGAAGACGAATAAATTTTTCCTTGAATTATTTGAAATTTGTACCAAATCAAGTATTTACGCATTTAGTATTTATACTTTACACAGTGTTGTTGTGGGTCTAGTTTGTTTTTTGATTTTTTGCTTTGAAGAGGAAAGGCTTGTACGTATGTTCCAGCTTGCATTATGTAAGACATATCCTTTCACTAACATGTGGCCATACCATTTGTTGAAATGTATTTTTTGTTTGAGACAAACCCAGCTGAATACCAGCACCAAGTTGCCATTTATGTAACGTGTATTAGATCTCTGTTTTCGATTTAGCGTGATTTATTGTTGTAAGCAACCATGCCATTGCTGTTTGCCTGCTTCATTCTTATCAGGACACTTCCAGCAGGCTGGCACCGCAAATCATGCCACATGTCGAGAGAAAGATACCAATGATGGGTAGCCAACAGCAGTCAGGAAGGAAGAAAGCTAAATAGTTTGAATGATAATTGTCATTGGTCCTTTCGAATAATCTCACGGATAATTTGGTGGCTTATTGTATAATGTGGCTTGTGTCGGTAGCCTTTGTTTCCTCTTAGTTATCGGTTGACATAGAGTTCCTTCATCATTTATATGGCACATGTTTAGTTGCAACTATAATGTATCCTATGATGTGGGATTCCCTTTGGAAAATACGGCAAGCTATAACTTGCGGTTTTGAGCTTTCCTAATTCTTAGTACTTTCAAGACCATATTTAATTTTCCTTTGGTCTTAGAGAGCAAAATGAAGTCATTCTATAACGTCATCTCTTCTATTAATATGATGAAGTCAATTTATTTCTTTTTAAGGTTGAAAGGTGAGAAGCTTGAAGCAATGGCTTTCAAGCAACAATTGATCATTAACGCAGCAAAAAGCTTGCACTTGAAGAATCAAGTTAACCATTTGGATGGTGCTTTGAAAGAATGCATGAAAGCTGGAAAGCAAGCCGATGAAGAGGGAAAATAGGGAAAATTCATAGAAATTTGTGGCGAAAAGGCCATAGAATGGGACAAAATAATTTTTGAGCTTGATCACGAATAATTGAATTGGATCATTGTTGCTTGAGGAAAAAACAAAGCATAATACAATACGTTAATTCTCTGCAGAAAAGTTCCAAAGTTAATGGAAATACATGAAGCAAAAAATCCCAAAATTTGGTAGGATCAGAATTTCTTCGAGGGTAGAAGCTTGAATCATTAGAAAAGTGAAAATACTACCACTGAAATACAAACTTCAATACTCGGTAAAATGGAATCAATAATTGATGAAAGGGACCTATATAGCTCTGCAGAGAACGGCCAGACAACTTGTTCGAAGCTGTTAAAAAAACTGCAGTTGGACGAGTGTGAGAGGCCCGAGGGTCTAGTCATAAAAGGTTACCGGAGGCTTGCTTTGCTTGCTCCGTGAAACTTGAAGTAGAAACCAGTGGAAAGGAAGCTGAGGAAGTGAGAGTGAAGTCTCTTGGTAGGAGGGCCACTTCACCTATTTCTTCTACGAGTTTCAAATGATAATCACGGGAACATATTAGAAAAGTTGAATATCTTCATACTTTCGGTGGCAATGGAGGGAAAAATCAAGATGTTAAAAAGACACTTTGTTAAAAGCGGGGAACCGATGAGCTTCGGGCTTCTGGAGGTTAGCCTTGACAGAACGGTACTTAAACTTTCAGTGTTGACCGATTAGAATCCTTGATGGAGACCGGCAGCAGAAACCTACTCTTGAGTTTCATTTAGAAGGATCGAAATTGATACAGAAAATCACAAGCATGACACTCAATTTTGAAGATAGAATGATGGTGATCCTAAAATCTTGATCATATGAACTACACTCCTTATGATTATGGGCGGATCGATTTAAAAAAGAAAAAGTTTGCAGCAGGTGAAAAGCAGTGATGCATCAAGGTTGACAGTGGATGATTTTCTTCAAATGGAGAAATTCGGCCTCATGCCTTAAGCTGAATTGAGTGAAGACGAGGAATAGAAAAAGGATAAGAATTGACGAGAGCGAAATATTTGTACATCGACCGTTTAAGGGTAACTTCATCTGTTCAAGGAGACAAGGCTTCCTTGGAAAAAACTCTTACTGAGAAGGCTGGAGCTTCTAGCGCAATAGGAATGCTACCTGATTTGAACAAAAGCCAGCAAGCACGCAGAAAAATTGTTACTTTACCAAGCTAAAAATGGTTTGAATGAATACGCTGAATTGGTCTTCAGAATAAGCTTGATGCAATCCTCGAAACTGAAGGTAGAAGTGCTGGAGACTTGCACAAGGTAAGAGGATGTAAGAAATGCCAACGATGGTTGATGTTCTGCGTGATCATATATTTTAGGTAGACCTTTAATGAATATTAGAATTGTTTCTCTTTGATCTGCAGGTAAAATTCGTGTTATTGAAGTAGAGTTGGCAAGCGCTGTTCGATGTTATCAGCACAGCACAATGTATAACTTCGATGACTTGAAATACCACGATTGAACACGAAATTCATAAGCTAGATGCGAGAATTCGAAATTTAACTGAACTAGTGGAGCATTTCTTGGAAAGAAAATCATCTGATTGGTCATGAGCTAATAACCTTCTATCCTAGTTAGGACAATTTACGCACATGATTATCATGAAATTTAAAGTAAACCCATGACTTAGTCAAACATCGACCACGATCACTTTAGTTTAGCAATAATTGGTCTAATGAATAGTCTTTGGGACAATATCGCTAATTTCCCCTTTGCCATTAAATTTTGGCACGGACGAGCTTAATAACACGTTCAAGTTGTCGGCATTGAAGCCGAGTTGAAGGGCCATGTACCGCGGATATGCGAGATTTAGAGGAGGATTTTAATACCAGGAATTGAAGACCGAGAAAGATAATCTGGGAAGTATCTTGGCTAAAACGAGGTGAAACTTGGAGCACCGCATGAGCCAACTCACTGATCCAGACAAATGGTGGCAAACACCGCAATTACCGGTGACCACTGCCGCGAAATCAAAAGCGTTCATTAGGTATGAATTAGGAGCACAAAGCCACATAAATCAGATATAGAGAAGAACTTGTGCGATTGGAAGTTAAAGAATACTAATCCTATTGCAACTGAAGGCTTTAACATGCTGAAAAACTTACTCGATGCAGAGAAATGGTAGAAAAACTGCCGGAAGAACAACTTGTACATACGAGGAATCAAAACGATTTATCGAGTATGAATTGAACTACGACTTTACGTAAATCAGATATTGAATCTCAACAGAGGATAGTGAAAATGAGATGAAAGAATTGTCAACAAAAAGTGGATGCTTTAAGTCGGAGCAAAGCGAACAAATCTTGTTGCTAAGATAGCTAGAAGAGCATAGAAAACAACGTCGTCCACCACACCAGCAACACACCGGTCCTCATCAACAGAAATAGAAATGGATGAAATAAACTTTATTAAAATTCCAAACTAAATCTATGGGATGCCATTAAACACGGAACATACGATTTTTTCATCTCTTATAATCTATAAGATATAGAAAATGGGAATACAAATAAATATATAATACGAAAAACACAAAATACTTGGAACAATATAAGCTTATCCCTCTAAGTAAGCAGTCAAATACATATTGTGCTGTTTCTTTATCTGCGAACTTTGAATTTAACAAAATACATATTATGCTTTCCATTTCTTTATCTCTGAACACAGATTTAACAAAGAAAAAAACGAAAATCTATTCGGATAATTGACGCTTTTGTTTTTTGTAATATTACGTACTTACCATCTAGCCATGCAAGAAAAAACCTCCCCATCCCAAATCATCCCTTTTGCAAAATTATACATGTATGTATACATGAGGGACGATGGAGCTGCCACCAACTCAAAAAATTGGGGAGCTATCCACCAAAAAATAAGCGTGTAGAATTCACAGATGGCGGTAGAGACCAACGTCTGAATAGCAGTTAAGGTCCCATCTAACAATAAAAATGCACATTAGGAAGATTTGGAATTTATTTACTAGAAGAAAATTAGATTTACATTGACATTGAGCTCAATACTAGAAAACTAAAAACTGCTAAATGACTCTACATCAAGAGCACACCGTTCCCAAACTATATTTAGGAAGAAGTCGAAGCAAAGAAAATATAGGTGGTTGGCGCCAAAATCTACCGCTATGAATGAAAAGCAAAGAATACGAAACCAAAAACACTCATTATTACGGAAAACATGAGATGTATATAACATGAGGAAAAAAACTTAGGATACTTGACTAATCTTGCATTTATGGGTAATATCCCAACAACGCTAAAACCACTGCATTAAATATTGCACCCAACAAGATTTTCCTGTCTAGGACGTTCAAACAAGGTGAATTGAAAAGGCTCATAATGAGACTGATTGACGTGATTCATGGACCCAATCCTGTTTTACATGAGGGGATCCTTCCTCTAATGTCCCTTAGAAGTCCTGCGAAGGAGACGTGGAATGGATTCTCCATTGCCCTCACAGATGACGCCAATTAGTAGCATCTGAAATCAACACATAACAACAAATTTTATCCCATTGGGTATGCTCTAAATCAATGTTTTAGTCCAAAGACAATTCAAGAACTAAAGAATCAATAGCCATGGCAAGTTTGAATCATATGGGTATATTCCAGAATCAATAAACCACTACACGTTTGAATCAAAACGGATTATACGGGTATACACGGAGTAATCAAGGATGCAGAAAATAGCACTGATGAATATACTGGTTACTGTACAAAATGATCTGCTCTTCAACCAAAATCACTACTTCATTTCAAAAGTACGAGAAAAAAATGTGAACGATTCCATGGAGTTAAGAATGTCTGCATGACTTCAAACTAATACCGGTTGCATTGAAATATAAACGGTGGTGATGGGATCTTCTCAAACTACGGCACACCAGAAAAATTTGCACAATAAGATAGGTGTTAATTAGATATTTACACAACACAAGCATCAGGCCTATACCATTCACTGCAAACTTGAAAAAAATAAGGAGCGATAGCGAATTGTGGAGGTGTGTGGACGCATTAACGGACCGGAGACGGATAGACCGGAAAGTCGGCCTTGACGACAAAAAATTAAGAAAATGGGTGTGCACACAAACCCGTACATCTCGAACCTTTGAAAACTGAAGTAGGGCGAATGCCATAGGAAATACGGAAAATCGAGGGCGATGCCATGAAACACGGAAAATCGAGGAGGTAATTTCATGTTTCTACTGATGCAATGCGCCCTTTTTTTGGTGGAGCTAATATTTAAATAATTAATTATTTTTAAAATATTTTTTGGGCTAACTTTATTAAACTATAAAAAATGGTTTTGTATAAAGAATTCACCCTAATAAAATTTAAAATCCTTAAAATTCGCCTAAAATTATCACAGTTACGATGCAACCCGAGATTCAGTATAAATAGGTCATTTCCATAGTTCATTCACCAGTTCTAACGAGGAAAGTGAAGAAGCATGATTCCATGGTTTTTGTCGAAAGGTTGAGCAAGAGTATCTCACTTCATTCCAGGTGAAACCTCTTATTCATCTAGCGAGGTAGAAAATTTCTTCATCAATGAGATAGTGAGATTGCATGGTGTTGAAGATTATATCATATAGATATGCCAATTTCACTTTCATGTTTGGAATGAGTTGTTGAGTTTAGGTATGAGTTGGCCTTCACCACTTATCATCCACATACATATGGATAGATGGAGGGTCAACAAGATACTAGAGGATATGTTGAGGATGTATGTTATGTAGCAATAGAGGAGGGTGGGAGGTATCTTCTTTTGGTTGAGTTTCTTACAATGGATATTGAGAGTCACTAAGGATGAGTGTTGAAATTTATGAACAGGTTATAATACTCATCGAGGGCTAAGGTGATCCAATGAGATAGAGGTGCGCATTGAACCATATATGTTGGCAAAAAAGGAACGGAAGATGCGGGTTATCAAGAAGAATCTAAAAGGCAATACAAGATAGAGAGAAGAGTTATACGGATCAGAAAAATGGCATTTAAGGAGTTTCAAGTTGAGGAGCATGTGTACTTACGCATTAAGCCTAAAAAGAGCTCCTTGAAGAATAAATCATGTGCAAGTTGGCACCCTCGGTGATGCATACCTTTGAGATCCTTGAGAGGAGGTTGATTTTCAGCCTCTGAGACACATTGCCTCTGACGGTGAAGATTATGATGTTTCCTGTTTCTGATGCTTGAGATATAATGAAAGATGTTGATCATGTGATTTGAACAATCTGTATTACCAAGTGAGAACGAGAAGGAGAATTCTAGTTGGAACCTTAGTGCATATTCTTGTGGAAACAACTCATGCTTCGAATCGAGCAATCGAGTAATTTAATGTACGGTGGAAACCTTTGTTCCCGATGAAGCTACATGGAGATGGTTGATCAAATGTTGGTTATGTGTCCTTCCTTATTTGTACGTAGGCAAATGGGTTTTTGGTATATGTACATATTTATGTGTGCTTACTATTTTAAATACCACGATGTGTCGTATATTATAAACTCCAATAAAGCGTGCTCGTTGTTATGTTGTCATGTTTGTCACTTGATAGTTTTAGCACAGAAGCGGGGTTTTTCATTGTAAATATTGCAATGAGTTGGGTTATAAAGCTCCAAAAAGAAATATGTTTTGGTTTCAACGGTCTTGTTGGTTATAAGTGTCATAGAACACGGGGATGGTGTTTTCTAAGGGGGAGGGGTGTATACTAACATCCCCATGTTAAAAGTTCATGTAATAAAGTTAATAAAAGGAATAATAAGACCAAGGTCACACGTTAAGTATTCCAAGTTGAATGTTAGATGCAAAAAACATTCTAGTGGGAATCACTTATTATTTATTATGGATAAGGGAAATTGGAAAAAGGCTTTTCGAAGGAAAAAAGGCATTATTGGCATTTTATTTATGAAAATAAAGGAAAATAGAAGAAATGGAGATGAAAGATGGCATGTTGCATGTGAGGAGGAAATTGAAGGAAAAATAGAAGAAATTGAAGAAATTAAAGGCCTCGATGATAAAAAGGTTTATCGGATCGGTTATAGTTCTGTTGGCCTTTTTTCGGTTTGGCTTTGGAGTTAGTGTGATGGGGGAAAAAGAGTACCAAGGATAAAGTAAACAAGCAGAAAAAATGGAAGGATGAGTAAAAACAAAGGAAGGACAAGGACAATCGAGGAGGATTTGGATCGAAATGAAACCGGCGGGAATATACTTACATGTAACAAGTTTCATGTGTGATTTCCTAGATGGTTTTGGCATGCATGGTACATACATGTGTGTATTTGGTTCTCTTACTGTCGTCGTAATGGGTTTCTGTAGGTGTGACAATGGTTGTAGTCTTGCCTTGCAATTCTGGATAGCCATGGTGTGATGGGATTCATTCTTGGTTGAGATTATGGATTATTGCGGAAGGTTTTATATCGAGGTGAGTTGTTCTCAAAGAAAATCCCAATGGCTAGGGGTGGATATGGTTTTTCTCACAGGAAGCCCTCAACAAGTGGGTGGAGAGCAAGAAAATTCCTCAAGGGATGGTGGAAAGAAATTTGGGGAATCCAAGCTTGGTTTGGTTTGTGATCGGGCCGGTTTAGGTGAGCTCACGGTAGTGTGAGGGTGGAGGTGTTTTTAACCCCCTGGATTCCCTTTGTTGTTCATGTATTGGTTTGTCATGAGATCCACATTCATGCTTGAAGCTATGACACGAGGGTAATTGAGTAAAATAAATATGCGGATTTGAGCCAATCTATGTCGGGTGGTATGTTGAAGTCACGACTTGGTTGGCTTGTGCATATGTTAATAGGAGATAATTTCCTCTTTATGTTTGTACAGGTAAATATACTTGTTATGATGTGTGCTTTTTATGGTTCTTTACCATTCTTATATTCTGGTTATATGTTGGTTATAAGCATGGTTTTATGGTAGATTCTAGTTATGGCTCTTAGCATGTTTTGATTGGTAAATGAATGGCTATTGAATGCATGACCTAATAGATGTTATTACAACTGTGCAGGAGGGGCATTAAACCTTCTATGAGTTCTCACCTTGAACATTTAAGATATCTATGCTCATATGTGCATTCATGACCTATAGATTTCATGTTCACCATGTGTTTGACAAAATGACTGTCCTTAGTTATGCTGGTTAGGTCAAATCCTTGTTTAATTTTTGTGTTAAAGGCTTTGTTCTTATGTCATTTATTGTTCTAAATTTCAGTAGGATTCTCGAAGTGTTTGGGAGTCGGACCCTAGAAAGTGGCCAGATTTCGGGGGTCACATCACAGGCGGGAATTCTAGGTTGTGATCGTTGGAGTAGGGTCATGAGAGAAACTCGAGGGGTCTTAGCCTGCGGCTTGCCCAACTTATTTGTGCAAGCAGGCGGGAAGTCAGGTCACACTAAAAAATAAAGAGTTTTCTCAAGGCTTGGGCACCTAGAGTGGTTGTTTGGCTCTAGGGGTCTTCTTGGCTCTTGATGAAGGTCAAGTAAGGATTTCATTTGTAGATTCAACTTCCTTAATTATACTTGGAGGTTGGTCAATATAACCTTCATATTGTTTAAAAATGGAACCAGAAAAGATTCTAATTTAATTTTCCTTTCATTAAATTAGAAAAGTTATGTTCACATATCATGACAACTTGCAGAGAGTTAAATAAGTTAGTTTGACTTAGTTGGTTACGGTAATTTGAGTTGAGGGTATAACTTGAGTCATGTAGAGTGGATCTAAAATAGGAACCCTGGCAGGTTTATTTTGAGTTGTAATTAATTAGTTGATTATTTTAAGGGTTAAAGTCGGTTTAACTAGTTCCAATTGTTAGGAGGAACTAGTGAAAGGAGGTCAAAGTGTGGAACTTGAACTTGAACCACATTGTAGTGATCAATCGGTTAGCGATAAATCAGCCATAAATAACTCATGCATGTCAGATGGGGTGCCTCCACTTGAATTGAGTTCGAAATAGGTGTGCTACAAAATTGTATAATCATCCAGAATTTTACGAGGTGGTGCATGCGGTCAAAGGAAGGCCTTAGATGAATTGCATATTTTGTGGATGGGTTTTCCCTAATTGTAGGGCTAATTGCAAGGAAACAATGCAGAAATAGGGACTTGGAAAGAAAGAAAATTGGTTAGTATTGGCCTAGGCTTTGTTTAATTAAGAAGCAATGATACATAGATATAGTGCGAAGGATTCCTGGAGCTTGAAAAAATCATTGTAATCTTCTCATATTTTATGAATAATGTGACCCGGGGGTTTTTATGTAAGAAACTTTCCCCCATGAAATCATTGTGTAATGTGTAATTGAATTTCTTTCTCTTGTATGTTTTGTGATTTAGAGCTGATCATAATTTTGTTTCACCAATTGATAGAGTAGATTAGGAGTCTGTTTGTTTTGTATTCTGATTAAGTTGAATCTACATGGATTTTCTAGATGGTATCGGTAGGAATCACTATAGAAGAGAAAGAATATGAGTTTTTGTCGAGGTAGAATCAAATTTGAATATCTATTCTTGAGCTAAGCGAGAAGGATGGTGTCATTAGGATTAAAACTTGAATATGCCACGGGGTAGTTCGAATTACATAACTGGAAGGACGGATGGGGCAGTGTTGAAGTCTATGGGTTGAATGAGTTCATGATGACATTCTAAAACTACACCAAGCCCGTCTTTGGTGGCGACTTTGGAAGAGAAAGAATACAGCAAGGCAATAAAGGATCCTATTGGAAGGTGTTCGAGATCATATTGTCTCAAACACTCCACGAGAAAGGAAAATCCATGCATACGTATGGAAGGCCTTAACGATTTGTTTAGAACAGCAGTGACCACATGAAGTTGGGCCCGAAGGACAAGCCCATGAAAATCAAGATGGAGAAGGAGACACAATACCAAAAATGATGACTTAGTTTCACCCAATGTCAAGATGAGTTTGTAAGTGTTGGTGTTACATTTTTCAAAGATGATACGGTGAGAACTAACACCCTGGAAGCCTTTAAAAAGGCCCATGACTACTAGGATTCGATAAATGGGAGGAGAGGATACCAAGAGTGGGAGAATTTGTATTGAATAGGCTTGGTACAGGTAGATTTGGTGGAACACCAGATGGATCCTCATCGAAGCATGATGATGAGAAGATTGTGCCACGGCTAGAAAGGAAAAAGAAAGGAAAGAAATTCCTCCCCTCTTGTTGTGAATCATTATCTACATATCCTTTTTATATTTCATTTTGAAATTTTAAAAAGAAAAAATTAGAATTCGAGAAAATATGCTATAGTATGAAGTTTTTAATACTTTAAATAAAAAAGAGAGAATGCAATGTATTTTCATTTTTATTTATATACACATAGGCAGGCGTCAACAACAGGTTGATATATATATATATTAGGGTTAAAGCCGAGCAACTTCTGATGGAAGTCACAATCATACGAGAGGAAGCTTATGGATATGCAATTGCAGAAGTGAATTAACTGATACGATTTATCAAATCAAACCTTGTGAGTTGGTAAGTCGAGAAGATTAGAAATTTGGTGATCCATGATTCCACGATTAATTCTGAAGGTATAGGTAGAACTTCTCCAAATGCATTATACGGACCCGCGTAGCGTCATCATTTGAGATGGAGGAACAATTTGTCATCACTATTTGTTCTACGCGTCACTCCTACATTTTATTATGGTTTTAAAGCCCAACTATAAAAGATTCTCCGTTAGTTTTAATTGTTGTGATTGTTTGCCACCTTAGGCTTGGCGTTATTCGCAACACTATTACCATTGCCTGCGGTGCTTTTCAATTCACCACCATCCGACCATGGCAACCGAAACATCATTATGCAGTTTATCGGCACGCTCTGGTCCCCTCCTAAGATAGCGAGAAAGATGTTCATGATACTGCGTAAATGCATCAACCATCCTCTCTTGCATTACCAAGTAATACGAACGAAGGTCTGTGTTGTCTGCTTGTGTTCAAAAACTCATTTCTTCCCCAAATTCATTTCTTAGTTGAATTTCGTCCATGTACCCTGGCAAGTGTTCGTTATGAATTCCCGATATCCTACGAGTTTCAACACAGTGTCGTCAAGCATTATGTTTCTAGAAGATGAGTCTCATTCAGTTCTCCGAAGATTAGTTGGTTCAGTATTTGAACTTTCAAATAAGTTTAATCGTGCATGCTCGTTTTTGATACCAAGTCGGAAAACTCAATTTGAAAGCGAGAGGATTCGGTTTGGAGGTGTTCAATGTTGATGCAGGCGGTTCTTAGTACGTGCAATTTGGGAAGAATGATGATCCGCGGAATTGATAAAGCGAGTCTTTGGAATGTTCACTATGATGATGAAACGGTGTGGTGCTAGACATCATTATTTTTGGCAAGAAGTAGTAAACTCCCAATTGATCGCCTTCCCTCTAGCAGGTTTTTTCGATTTCCATCATTGGTAGTCTACTTATTTTTATATCAAAATGTTGAAGAGTTCATGGTGTTGGTTTAAATATAATGGATAGTAATAAAAATAAGCGATCAGTTTGCTTTAGATAGATCTATGATTTAGAAAAGAAAGAAACGAAGCGAGGTTGTTTGAATTCTTATTTCATGAATCATATAAAAATTCTGAGTAAGACTCTTCCTCCATTAGCACCTAGCAAAGGCCAGGGAGTTCTTACGGTTAGGACCCAATTGTAAATTTGAGTGGTTTGTTTTTGAAAGATTACTTTCTGAGATAGAAATTTGTATGGAGTTAGCATTCCAGGCCTATGAGCTCCCAACCTTTGTTCCCATGAGACTTTTTGCTGGAATTTATAAGGCAAGTCTTAATGTAAAATCAAGTTCATTTTTCTGCCCATGAAGAAAGGATTAATGTACAAGTTGCCTATGAGTGTAGGCCCTTTTGTTGTTAACTTACAGATGACTTTTGAAAAATGTCAAAAATATTGGAAGGTATGAGTTGTTGTTGGGAGAGAAATGGCCCTATGATCCACATGGGATAATTTCTCGGAGAAAGGGTTGAGAATGGGTATGCTGCTTTTACATGTGAAATGAAGCTTCTGATTTGAAGGTGGCTAATCCGGGAGGGTCAAGTTCATGAAGACCGGTATTCAAACACGGAATTTTGGAAAGAATGACGAAAAGTGGGAAGGATGTTATTGAAATGGATGATGAGGAGCACGGAGAGGAAAAAAGGACCAAATTAAACGGAAGACCATTCCTCCAATTCACAGTTTTACTCTCCGGGTCAATGAAGAACAAGATTGCCTTTCATCTCTAATAGACGGGAACTTCACTTGGAAAAAGGCTTCCTCCATGAAATGATGTTCCTCGAGATTGAGGAAAGAGGAACAAGGATAAGAGGCCAATATAGAAGCACAAGCAAAAGCACAATATACACATGACCAAACCAGATTCTTTGGTGATGGTTGAAAGATCGATTTTAGATGGCTCTGTCACATCAAGACGAAATGTCTGGACCTTAGTGACTTTAAGAGTTAAATATTGTCATGGATGTTAAAAAATCCCCTTGTGGGACAAAATGAATCTTCACATACGGAGCTGATCGGTGATTGTAAACGATTTGAGCAAGACCAATACTTCTGTGATCCAATACTGAAAATATGCGGCAAAGGTCATTAAACAATACAAAATGGAAAACAAACGCAGGGCATTAACAACTCGAGAATGAAGTCTTGAAAGATTATTATGTCAGCGTGGATCCAAATGATAAAAATAGCAGTTCGAGCGATGAAAAGTGCGAAGTAGGAAATTTCATCATTAAGGAAAAAGTTGAAATTGCCGACTACGAATGCTCATTGACGACCCGAAATCGTGAGGTTGAAAAGGAGAAAAGTGCAGCAGCTGTTGATGAAGAGACGAAGAACTCACTAGTGCAGCGATGCTATAACACGAATCCAAATCCGGAACCATACTTGTACTTTTGATTTTTAAGCCAGGTGGAGCTGATCCTCAAGCCCGGATTATTCGACTAAACACGGGTAAAGATGGTGGAAGAGATTGTAAACAAGCCCAGTCTGGTGTACAGTTATCAAGATGATGCAAGGTTAGGAAGGAAAAGCAAATGAAAACGAGCGAAGCTACAAAAAGTGAGGATGAAATCAAAACTCAAGGAGAAATTAAAGGGAAATATTTCCCTTATCAAAAATAAGTCTAAACGGGCAAGATCATTTCAGAAATACGATCAATATGGGATTCCATGAATATAATTGCCCGGAGAAAAAACATTGTTTGAGGAGCTGTGAAAAGGGCTATTATCGGAGAAACGGGCCACTTTATTAAAAAGATCAAATTGGGCAAAAAATTCATAAATTTTATTAATACCAGAGCAGATGAAGTTAGAGATATGGGGATACAAGATAGGTACTTCTATGTTGAAGAGGTAAATAAAATGATCATAAAAAATGACCTTCTAAAGGCCTCGGAGAAACGGCTACAAGGAATTAAAGAGATAATTAAGTAATTTGATATTTGTTTGACAGAAGTTGGCCGAACGAGGTTTACCCTCATCTTGGACGGAGGAAGGGGGGAGATTATGTCTGGAAATTTTATGAGGATCGGTTGATATTTGCAAAAAGCGAAGCCGGACGGCGGCATGAGGAAGACCCACCCAGTTTTTGAAGGAGAAACAATATTTAATTTCTTACAAAGGCATTTCATACTGCTATGGATGGTGAAGACATTGTTCTAAGTAATCTCTCACGGTCAAGTTGTTGCGTTTACAGCACAGAATATCATCGTTATAAGAACGCTCGTGACTCAAGATAAGGCGTGGAAAGAATACGAGAAATTTTCTATTGACCTGAAAGGGATTTCCGGCCAAACGTACAAGTAGCCGTTCGGCCACAAATAGTCATTGAGTCGACCACTAACTTCAGGAACATCGGTTCCCTTAGATTAAAGGTTATCATCTTTTATTATGTTTCAAATGAAGTCATGTAAATGTAATAGAATGTTTACGAGGCATGTACCTACTGATGATTAGCGATTACGGATTAGTTGAATCAGTCTTATAGCTTTGAAACCATTTTGGTTCAGGTGTGATTTAAAAGACATTTTGAAGGAAAAGAAAGGTTAGAGTTTGGACCTTGAAGAGCTAATTTTTTCTTGAACAATATTGAATGAATGAAAAAAGTTTTTGCAAGTTTCCATTATTCCATACGTATTTGAAGGGTTTTCTTGGTTTTCATTTCATTCCATATACGTGAATAAAAGTAAGTGATTGAGGCTGCCGAGGTCCCTTGATATTTATGTATCTAAGAGTTAAACATCCTTAATGGGCGCTCCTCTACTTTAGCTTATTTGTTATTCACTTCTTTAGGTTTTATTATGGTAGTTTACGTTTTAAAAGCGGCATGACATAATTAAAATCCTTTTCTTTCTTCGTCTTCCATTCCACTCACTTCAATATAAAGGGAACAGCATTCTTGAGAACTTATAAGATTGATATTTGTGAAATATATTATTAATATTTGAAGGTTTAATAAACGACAGGATATACATTTTGTGACATAATCTTTAATGTCTTGAGCATGGATTCACATACACATTGGTCGTTTCTCAAGGAACAACATTAATTAGGCACTTGGGTGCCCGGGGATCGAAGAAGTCATTCTTCCACAGGGTTTTGTTTTTACATTTCCTCCTGGTTGTTCGGAAGAGGAGAAATGATGTATTTGTGATTGTTTGTAAATAGCTACTGGCTCCCAGGAAACCTCACCACGAGGTCGAGACACCTCTACAATAACCGTTCTAGTTTTTGTCCAAATCACGAGAATCTTGTTTCAAGAAAGGACGGAAAAACAAGAAATATTAGTTACACAGGCTTCTGCCTTTTTTGGCTTGTGATTCACGTTTTCTCATCCAAAGGCTTCCAAAAACTCATTTTCTCGGGAAGAAAAATCATCACCATCACCCATTCATTTTTCAAGAATCACATTAGAAAAGCAATCTTTGAGTTTGTGTCTTTTTCCTTTTTATAGAAATACGACCCCATACAGGTACCTTGACTCTTCTGTGATTGTTCATAGTCCAATTCCTGCTCAGTTGTTTCACCCTCATTCATCTTTTTCCCCTGACTGGTATTCATTTATACAACTCGAACGTTAACCGGCGTAAACATGGCCGGTTCTGCAGCCCCTGCTTTCTTGATGAACGAGATATGCACCATTAAGCCTACCACAACCTTGCGCAGTATGCCTGGGAGTATCTCAAGTTACTCCTAGATTTGCGGTGAAGATACAGAAATAGCTTTAACGAGAACAACACTTGCCTTCGTTTTGCACTTTTAGAAGAAATTTAAACGTTGAACATTTGGATATTTGTCATGAGACTTTTTTGTTAGGTCCTACGAGTGGAGAAACAGGGGAAATGGTTCAAAGAAGTTACCGAATGGTTCATTAATGATTGGGATGCCCCTGAAAGACGTTTTATTGAGAGATGGAGCGAGAGGGACCACGGCTATTCTTTTTGACAGAATTTAATGCAATCGAAGAAATTCGGCAAAGAAAATATGAATGATTTTGTTAAAAGATTTAACAAATTGTATAATAGTTTTCTCTCCCGTTGGAATGAAACCCCTCCCATTGGAGCAAGGGTTGTTTTTTGCCGGTGTTTTTGAACCGTACTTTAGTTTCAATAACAGGAAAGAAGGTCTCCTACGTTGAAATCGCATTCAAAACCGATGCTTTGGAGATTGAAGCTAATATGTCCGCCGCCGGGTAAAGTTTCGCATAAAGGAAAGGCTAAAGAAGAAGCCCCCACCAAGATCGAGGACTGAAGACATGACTAAGGTCATAAAAAATCTTTCAAATAAATTGGTAAAGTTGGAAATAGATAGTAAGCTCGTAAGACAAAATAGAGGGGTTTTTTAATCCACAATTCAAAAACAAATTTCCCCCGCAAATTCTACAAAGAGAAAGAAAAGATCAAGATCAGCAAACACCTTTGTACATAGAAGCAAACAACCCCGTTCAAAGAAGATGAGGATGACGAGAGAGAAGATGATGTTCGACTTCTCGCCGTGTATATGGAAGACGTATGAAAATTTAAGAAGAAATCGAAGAAGAAGGGGAGAAGGAAGAGGAAGAAGTTGATCTCTCATTTGATCAAGAAGAGATGGATGATTACCGTAAACACCATGCATTTTATGCAATCTCGCCATAAAAAGTATGATTTGAGGTCAAAAAAGAGGTTGAGGACGCAAGATAATGAAGAAAAAGAATCGTAAGTAGCACCTACTCCAATGGCGACTCCATTATAGAAGGGAAAGCAAGAAGATGAAAAACTTATCAAGGATAAAGATTCTAACATTTTGGAGAAAGTGGTTACTATTTAATCGAATCTAAATTCCAAAGATCAAGAAGAACTCGAAAAGTTGACAAAATCAAATCAAACTTTCTGGCTTGTCGAAAGAGCTAGAAAAAGTGAAAATACAAGTACCTCTTTTCTGAACTCAAAAACACCGGTTACAAAAAAAGAAATCGTTGAATTTATCAACTGTCTCAACCTCGACGAAGTGAGCGATACAAAGGAATCACAGAAGAAAATCCGTTGGTGACATTTGGACCTCATGTGGAAGAGGTAGATTCATTTGTTCCTCCTTTTTACATATCTCTTCTCTTGCATGATTTCGCTTTGCACAATTGTATGCTAGATTATGGCGCATCACAATAATCCGATGCTAATGAGTGTGATGAAGGAGTTAAATTTACAAATCACCAAGCCATATAGAGATCTTTACTCTTTGACCTCGAAGAGGGTTAAGTGTGTAGGTCTTATTAAAGATATGGTTGTTTCATTGGCTCAAATCCCTGTGCCCAAAAGCATTATGATGGACGCGCAGTAATCGGGCAAGATATTCAGCCTGTGTTTGGTATGTTATTATCTAGACTTGCTGGGGGCAAAGTTCTCGGAGAGTTTTGAAACTGGACTTTACATATGCTATTATTCTCGTTTTTAATGGTGAAGAAAGAAGGTCGTATAGAGAGACTAGATTTCAAAAAATTGCTACCAAGAAAGATGCAAGTAATTTCACCAATTTATGGCCAGGAGAAGGACGACCTGTCTTGTTTCATGCTACATGAGGATGCAGAATTTGCAGAAGAATCTCAAGGGAAGACCGATTCAACAACAGTACATAAGGAACTACATTTGGATAAGCCGTGGAAGTGTTATTTTGATGGCGCGTTTTCCAAAGAAGGTATGGGAGCTGGTTTTATCTTTGTTTCTCTGGAAGGTAATCTTGTACCTTTTTCTTTCAAATTGGAGTTCGAATCCACTAATAATGTCGCAGAATATGAGGCATTAATTATTAGTTTGCAGACAGCTAAGCAGATGGGAATTAAATCTATGACTGTGTTTGGAGATTCAGAGTTAATTATAAGACAGATCAAGAATTTATGCCAAACCAAGCATCCCAGGTTACCAGCATACCGGAATGAAGTATGGGATCTGATTGAAAATTATTTCGAAGCATTCAATTTGCAGTTTGTTCCAAGAGAAGAGAATAGACTGGCTGATTCTTTGGCTGTTGCAGCAAGTACATTCAAGCCTCCTATCAGCTTGAAACTAAGGTATGAAATAGAGATGAGACATAGACCTTCGATTCCTGACAATATTAAACATTGGCAGGTCTTCGAAGATGATGAGCAGATTAAACAGTGCCTGTTGATGACTGAAGATTTTGAAGATCATCAGATTGATTTGGAAAGTGATGAAGATGAATTCGCTGGTGAGACTCTTAAAAAGAAGATTGGTGGTCAAGAAATTATTCAATTGAAATATAATATCTTGCCAAGAGGCCTAGTACCTCTCGAAAGATTGTTCGGGGCTAATGACGTGGCCGTGAATCAAAAGAAAATGAATCAAGATGAGCAGGTGGAAGATTGCAACTTGGGTACTCAATTGGAGCCTAAAATGGTTAAATTGTTCAAAGGGATCCCGAAGGAATATAAGGAAAGGTACGTAGAGTTGTTCAAACAATTTAAAGATGTATTTGTTTGGTCGTATGATGATTTGAAAACATATGATAAGAGCATCATACAGCACAAAATTCCACTCAAGGATGGAGTCAAGTCACATAAACAGAAGCTTAGGCAGATTAACCCTTTGTTGTTGGCCCCGATCGAAAAGGAAATAAAGAAATTGCTGCAAGCCAAGATAATCGTTCCACTCAGGTATTCAGATTGGGTTTCTAATCTTGTACCCGTCCGAAAGAAAAATGGAGAGATAAGGCTATGTGTAGATTTCAGGAATTTGAACAGGGCTTCATTGAAAGATAATTATCCTTTGCCGAAAATGGATTTTGTCCTACAGAAAGTGACCGGTGCTTATAGATTGTCTATGGTGGACCGGGTTTTCAGGATATAACCAGGTAGCTGTGGAGAAGGAAGATCAGAAGAAAACCGCTTTCACTACGCCTTGGGGAACTTTCATGTACGCCAGAATGCCATTTGGCCTGATGAATGCAGGGGCCACATTCCAGAGGGCGATGGATATCGCGTTTTTAGGAGACGAGTTTGTGGTGGTTTATTTAGATGATGTCACAATTTTTTCGAAATCTGACGAGGAGCATTTACAGCATTTGCAGAAAGCCTTCATGAAGTGCAGGAAGTTTGGATTATCATTGAATCCTAAAAAGTCTTTGTTTGCCCTGGAGGAGGGTAAATTACTTGGCCACATTGTTTCAAAGGAAGGAGTGAAGATTGATCCAGCGAGGGTCGAAGCCATTCAGTCAATTCCTCTACCGCGAAGTAAGAAAGATATTCAGCGTTTTCTCGAAAAAATTAATTTTCTAAGGCGGTTTGTCCCTAATTATGCAGAAATAGTTAAAAAGATAACAGACATGTTAAAAAAGAACGCTGAGGTGAAGTGGGACAAGGAAGCGAGGGAATCTTTTCAGAGAATCAAAGAGGCTTTAAAGGAAGCACCTGTTCTAATTAGTCCAGACTATTTGAAACCGTTTCAAATTTTTTCATTTGCTTCCCCCTCAACTATTGCAGCCGTGTTATTGCAGAGAAATGAAGAAAAGCAGGAACAACCAGTTGCATATTTCAGTAAAGTTCTCCGAGATGCAGAATTGAATTATAATATATTGGAGAAACAGGTGTACGCTATGGTAAAAGCACTGAAAGCTTTCAGAACTTATGTCCTTCATTCTCATATCTTAGCGTACGTTCCTAATTCAGCCGTAAAAGACGTGTTAGTACAAAGTGATGTGGAAGGTAAGAGGGGAAAATGGATTGCCAAAATTCAAGAGTATGATTTGGATGTAAAACCAACCAAGCTGGTTAAAGGATTGGGATTGGCCAAATTATTGACAGAATCCAACTTCCAAGCGTTGGGAATCAATTTGCTGGCCCCTGTAGAAGAAGCCGATGGAGAAACGCTTGATAATCAATCAAAGACAGCAATTAAGTATAAATTTCTCTGTTCAGAATGGTATAAGGATATCGTACATTATTTATGTTTTCTTTCATGTCTCCCTTCAATTAATAGAGCTAAATACAGGGCTCTGAAACTTAAGGCTCATCCTTATGTCATAATCGACGCAAAGTTATATTGGAAGGATCCAGCTGGTATGTTGCTGTTATGTCTTACAGAGGAAGAAATTTCAGAAGTGATGAAAGAATATCATGAATGCTTGTGTGGAGGGCATTATAGCTGGAAGGTAACTGCTCATAAAATATTCAAATCAGGTTTCTATTGGCCGACTGTATTTTCTGATGTTTACAAAACAGTCAAAAGTTGTCAAAATTGCCAATTATTTGCAGAGAAGAAAAAGCTAGCTCCATTACCTCTTCTCCCATTTTTTATTGAAGAACCTTTTAGACAATGGGGGTTGGATTTCATTGGAGAAATCAATCCACCATCCAGTGGGCAGTTTAAGTGGATCCTTACTGCTATAGATTATTTTACAAAGTGGGTGGAGGCAATTCCCACCAGGAAAGCAAATGATTTGGTTGTTATGAAGTTTTTGGAAGAGAATATTTTTAGCAGGTTTGGATGCCCAGTAAAAATTGTGACAGATAATGCCCAGGTTTTCAGTTCACTCAGGTTTATTAATTTTTGTCAAACGTACAATGTAATATTGTCGCATTCTACAGCTTATCATCCGCAGGGAAATGGATTAGCAGAATCCTCCAATAAAACATTGGTAAGAATTTTGAAGAAAACAATCAGTGAGAATCAAAAGAATTGGGATACGAAGTTAGTTTTTGCCTTGTGGGCAACAAGGATGACTACAAGGAGGTCTACTGGCAAGTCTCCTTATGAGCTCGTATACGGCACTCAAGCTTTATTCCCCACACAATTGGTAAAACCTGTGATTTCTTTTCTCCAAGATGCTCAAGCAGAACCAAATTCCATGATAAGAAGAATGAACAATGTGATGGAACTAAGTGAAAACAGAAATCAAGTTCGGGACAACTTTCTCACTTATCAGCAGAAGATGAAGGTAATATTTGATAGAAAAGCAAAGGAAGTTTTGTTTCAGAAAGGAGATTTAGTATTGAGATGGGATACACGAAGGGAAGATAAAGGCAAACATGGTAAATTTGATCCCTTGTGGTATGGCCCATTCAAAATTAATGAAGTCAGAGGAAATAATACTTTCATGTTGGAAAATCTGGAAGGAGAAGTGCTGGATATGCCTGTGAATGGGCAATATCTCAAGCATTATTTCCGACATTAAGCAGTTGTTGGTTCATCATTGTATATATCCGGTGTGGTCATTGTACATTTTCATCAAGCAATATGTGACTCCATGCCCGAGGTGAAGGCACTAATCTGCAGGTTCTTAGTGTTTCGTGGTAAAAACACTATCCCCAGGTGGAGCCAGATGGATCATTATCTACATATCCTTTTTATTTTTTATTTTGTAGTTTGAAAAAGAAAAATTAAAAAAAATATATAAGAATTCGAAAATATGCTATAGTATGAGGTTTTTAATACTTTGGCATAAAAAAGAGAAATGCAATGTACTTTCATTTTTATTCATGTACATGAAGTGGGCGTCAACCTTAGGTTGATATATATATGTATTAAGGTTAAATCCTGAGCAGCTTCTGGAGCGGAAGTCATAATCATGCAAAGAAGCTTATGGATATGCAATTGTGGGGGGTCAATTAGCCCGTCGGTTATCAAATCCCGACCCCCCGCAGTTGACCGGTCAGATCTCAGAAATTTGGTGATCGACGGTTCTGATTAATTACGGGGGGTATGGGTAGGAACTCTCTGCCGTACTCACAGACCCCCCGCATGACGTCATCTGTCGAGGTGGAAAACAAGCTGTCATTCACTGTTAACTGTTTTTCCACGTCACTCTTGCATTTATTATGGTTTCCGTAGTCTATAAAAGGGAGTTCTGCCGTTCTGTTTTGATTTATTAGTGTCTGTTTGCGCTGTTTAACCGCGTCCCGCCACCTTTGCATTACTCATTGCCTCGCGAATTTCTTTCAAATTCCTATCAGCCATGGCCAAGCGAGCATCATTGTCTGGTTTACCAACCCTCAGTCCCCTCCTAGATAGCGAGAAAGATGTTCATGATACTGCGTCGTCTATCAACCATCCTCTCTTGCACTACCAAGTAACCCTAAACACTGACAAGTCCCTTGTGTTCTATGCTATGAAAAGTTCAGGTGTGTTGTCTGCTTGTGTTCCAAAAACTCATTTCTTCCCCGAATTCATTTCTTGGTTAGTTTCGTCCATGTACCCAGGCAAGTGTTTCGTTATGAATTCCCAGGGGGAAAATATCCTGCAGGTTTCGACACAATTAATGCGTCAAGCATTGTGTTTTCCAGAAGATGAGTCTCCATTGCAGTTCTCCGAAGACTCGTTGGTTCAGTATTTCGAGGAGCTTTCAAATGAAGAGTTTAATCGCTGCATGTTGTTTTTGATACCAAGTCCCGAGAAAACTGAATTTGAAGCAGGAAAGTTCAGTTTGGAGGTGTTCAATGTTCAGTACAAACCTGTTCTTAGCTGCATTACGGAAATTTTGGGGAGAGATGATGATCACGAAATTGATAAAGCAGTCTTGGGAATGTTCACCATGATGATGAAACCAGGTGTGGTGCTAGACATCCCGTCTTTTTGGCAAGAAGTAGTAAACTCCCAATTGATCGCCTTCCCTCTAACAGGTTTTTTCAGATTTCCATCATTGGTAGTCTACTTATTTTTATATCAAAATGTTGAAGAGTTCATGAGTGTTGGTTTAAATATAATGGATAGTAATAAAAATAAGCAGTCAGTTTTGCTTTGGACCGATATGGTTAGAAAAGAAGAGAACGAAGCCGGGTTGTTTGAATTTACTGACCATTTCATGACTACTGCTTATAAAATTCTGAATGGAACTCTTCCTCCATGCTTTCTGCCAAAGGCCCAGGAGTTCTTACAGTTAGGACCCAATTGTAAATTTGGAGATTGGTTTATTTTTGAAGATTACTCTGAGATAAGACTGTATGGAGTTAGTATTGAGCCCTATAGGCTCCCAACCTTTGTTCCCATGAGACTTTTTGCTTTGGAATTTATAAGGCAAAGTCTTAATGTAGATCAAGTTCATTTTCTGCCCATGAAGAAAGGATTGATGTACAAGTTGCCTATGAGTGTAGGCCCTTTTGTTGTCAATACAAGACAAGCTTTTGAGGAGGTATCAAAAATATTGGAAGGGACGCAGTTATTGTTGGGAGAGAAATGGCCCTATGATCCACATGGAATAATTTCTCAAAAAAGGGTCGAGAATGGGTATGTTGCATTTACTCATGTAAGTAAACCAGATTTGGAGAAACTGGCTAATCTAGGAGGGTCAAGTTCAACAAAGACCATTATTTAAACACCTGCAATTTTGGAAAGAATGAGAAAAAGAGGTAGAGAGGATGTTATTGAAATCGATGATGAGGAGCCCCGAGAGGAAAAAAGGACCAAACTAGCAGAAGACAATTCCTCCAATTCACCTGGTTTTACTCTCCAGGTCAATGAAGAACAAGATTTCCCTTCATCTCCTAATAGACAGGAACTTCACTTGGAGAAGGCTCCCTCCATGAAGCAAGTGTTCACACAGATTGAGGAAAGGAACCAAAGGATAAAGGCCAATATAGAAGCACAAGCAGAGCACAATATACCTACTGACCAAACCAGATTGCTGACTGTGATGGATTTGGAGAAAGATCAGTTTAAGATGGCTCTGTCACATCCGACAGGAATGTCCCTTGGACCTTCAGGCAGCTTTAAGGAGTTAAATATTGTCATGGATGTTAAAAAAATCCCCTTGTGGGACAAAATGAATCTTCACATGCAGACTGGTCAGCTGATTGTAAACGATTTAAGCAAGACCAATGCTACAGTAGTCAAGACTGAAAATATACTGGCAAAGGTCATTAAACAATGCAAAATGGAGAAAGCAAATGCCAGGGCATTAACAACTCAGAATGAAGAGCTGAAGAAGATTATTATGAAAATCGGCGTGGATCCAAATGATAAAGCCGCAGTTCAGAAGCTGATGAAAAGTGCAGAAGCGGAAATATCATCATTAAGGAAAAAGTTGAAATTGCCAGCTACAGAGCACTCATTGGCAGCCGAAGTAGCTGAGGTTGAAAAGGAGAAAGAGGAATTGCGTCAGCAGCTGATGAAGAAGGACGAGGAACTCACTAAGGTAAAGCAGACTGCTATAACCTTACAGAATCAAATCCAGAACCATACTTGTACTTTTGATTTTTCTGCAGGTGGAGCTGATCCTCAAGCCCAGGTTGTTCAGCTAAACACAGAATTAAAGATGACGGAGAGAGATTGTAAACAAGCCCAGTCTGAATTGGCCACAGTTATCAAGATGATGCAAGGATGGGAAGGAAAAGCAAATGAGAACGAGCAGAAGCTACAAAAAGCTGAAGATGAAATCAAAGAGCTCAAGGAGAAATTAAAGGGAAATATTTCCCTTATCAAAGCTAAGGATCTCATCTGGAACGAGATCATTTCAGAAATGCAGTCAAAATGGGATTCCATGAATATAATTGCCAGAGAGAAAAACATTATTTCGGAGCATGAAAAGGAGCTATTATCAGAGAAGCAAGCTGCTATTAAAAGATCGAATTGGGCCAAAAAATTCATAAATTTTATTAATGCCAAGACAGATGAAGAGTTGAGAGATATGGGGATACAGGATAGGTACTTCTATGCTGAAGAGGTAAATAAAATGATCATCAAAAATGACCTTCTAAAGGCCTCAGAGAAACGGTTACAGGGAATCAAAGAGATAATTAAGAAATTTGATATTTCGTTTGACAAGTTGACGAGAACAGGTTTGCCCTCATGCTGGACGGAGAGAGGGGAGATTATGTCCTGGAAATTTTATGAGGATCAATTGATATTTGCAAAAAGCAGAGCAGATGGCCGGCATGAGAAGACACAGATTTTGAAGGGAGAAACAATATTCAATTTCTTACAAAGGCATTTCCTTCTGCTATGGATGGTGAAGACATTGTTCACAAGTAATCTTACTCACAGTCAAGTTGTTGCCTTTACACTGGAATATCATCGTTATAAGAACGCTCCGATAACTCAAGATAAACTCTGGAAAGAATGCAAGAAATTTTCTATTGACACAGAAAAGGGATTTCCAGCCAAACAGCCACAAGTAGCCGTTCAGCCGCAAATAGTCATTGAGTCAGCCACTATTTCAGGAACATTTCCCTTAGATTAGGAGTTATCATCTTTTATCATGTTTTAAATGAAGTCATGTAAATGTAATAAAATGTTTCCGAGGCATGTACCTCCACTACAGAGAGTAATTAAGCAGTTAGAGTTAGTTGGAATCAGTTTTATAACTGGAAACCATTTTGGTTCAGATTGTATTTAAAGACATTTTGAAGAAGAAAGAAGGTTCCGAGTTTTGGACCTTGAAAGCTAATTTTGTACTGAACAATATTGAATGAATGAAAAAGTTTTGCAAGTTTCCATTATTCCATCTGTGTTGAAGAGTTTTCTTGGTTTCCATTTCATTTCCATATCTGTGAATAAAGTAGAGTGATTAGAGCTGCAGGTCTCTTGATATTTATGTATCTAAGAGTTAAACATCCTTAATGGGCGCTCCTCTATTTTAGCTTATTTGTTATTCACTTCTTCAGGATTTTTTTATGGCAGTTTCTGTTTTAAGCAGCATGGCAAATTAAAATCCTTTTCTTCTTCATCTTTCATTCGCTCACTTCAATATAAAGGGAACATGGCATTGCAGAACTTATAAAGATTTTATATTTGGGAAATATATTATTAATATTTGAAGGTTTAATAAATAGAGACAAATCTATATATTTTGTGACATAATCTTTAAATGTCTTGAGCACGGATTCCTATACACAACAAGGAATTGTTTCTCAAGGAACAACATTAATTGGCGCCATTGCCGGGGAACGAAGAGTCGAAGTTCTTCCCTGGGTTTTGTTTTAAATTTCCTCTGGTTGTTCAGAGAGGAGGAAATAATACGCTGTGATCGTTTGAAAATAGCTCTGGCTCCCAAGAAACCTCACATGAGGTCAGATACCTCTCAGCAAACAGTTCCCGTTTTGTCAAATCCTGAGAAGCTTGTTTCAAAGAAGGGCCAGAAACCAAAAATATTAGATACACCTGAAACTACACTGCTCACACCTGGCAGTAGTTCACACATTTTCTCATCCAAGAAAGCTTCCAAGAAACTCATTTTCTCGGAAGAAGAATCATCACCATCACCCATCCATTTTCAAGAACCCACATTAGAAGAGCAATCTTTGGAGTTTGTGTCTTTCCCTTTTATAGAAACTCAGCCCCATACAGCTGCCAGCTCTTCTGCGATCGTTCATAGTCCAATTCCTATATCAGTTGTTTCACCTCATTCATCTTTTCCCACAACTGGTATTCATTTTACCCCCGCTCAAGGAGCAGTTAACCCGGGCGTAAACATGGCAGTTCCTGCAGCCCCTGCTTTCTTGATGAACATATATGCACCATTAAATCTACCACAACCACTGCATGATATGCCTCAGGAGTATCTCAAGTTACTCCCTAGATTTACTGGTGAAGATGAAATAACCGCAGAACAGCACCTGCCCCTGTTTTGCACTTTTGTAGAGAATTTAAACGTTGAACATTTGGATGTTGTTATGAGACTCTTTGTTCAGTCTCTAATTGGAGAGGCAAGGAAATGGTTCAAAGGATTACCGAATGGTTCCATTAATGATTGGGATGCCCTAGAAAGACGTTTTATTGAGAGATGGGGCGAAAAAAGGGACCACGGCTATTCTTTGACAGAATTTAATGCAATCAAGAAGAAATTTGATGAAAATATGAATGATTTTGTTAAAATATTTAACAAACTGTATAATAGTTTGCCTGTTGAAATGAAACCCCCTCCTATTGGAGCAAGGGTTGTTTTTGCTGGTGCTTTTGAACCAGAATTCAGTTTCACTCTGAGGGAAAGAAGGTCTCCTACGTTGGAACAGATTCAAACTGATGCTTTGGAGATTGAAGCTAACATGTCCGCTGCTGGTAAAGTTTCAGATAAAGGAAAGGCTAAAGAAGAAGCCTCAGCTCAAGATCAGAGAATTGAAGACATGTCTAAGGTCATAAAAAATCTTTCAAATAAATTGGTAAAGTTGGAAATAGATAGTAAGCCTGCAAGACAGAATAGAGGTGTTTTTAATCCCCAATTTAAAAAACAGCCCCTGCAAATTCTACAAAGAGAAAGAAAAGATCAAGATCAGGTGCAAGCACCTTTGTACATAGAAGCAGCCCCGTCTCGTTCAGCAGATGAAGATGACGAGAGAGAAGATGATGCTCGGATATCTGCTGTGTATATGGAAGACGATGAAACAGAAGAAGAAGTTGATGAAGAAGGGGAGAAGGAAGAGGAAGAAGCTGATCTCTCATTCGATCAGGAAGAGATGGATGATTACTGCAGAGAATTCACAGACTTTATGCAATCTGAGTTGCATAAAAAGTATGATTTGAGGTCAAAAAAGAGATTGAGGACGCAAGATAATGAAGAAAAAGAATCAGAAGTAGCACCTACTCCAATGGCGACTCCATTACAGAAAGAAAAGCAGCAAGCTGAAAATTCCCAGACGAAAGTTAAAGATTCTAACATTTTGGAGAAAGTGGTTACGGTTACTAATCAGAATCTAAATTCCAAAAAAGATCAAGAAGAACTTTAAAAGTTGACAAAATCAAATCAAACTTTCAGTTTGTCGAAAGAGTTAGAAAAAGTGAAAATACAAGTACCTCTTCTTGAACTAATAAAAACACCAGGTTACAAGAAAGAGATCGCTGAATTTATCAATCTGTCTCAACCTGATGAAGTGAGTGATACACTGAATCTGCAGGAAGAAAAGCCAGTGCTGACATTTGGACCTCATGTGGAAGAGGTAGATTCGTCTGTTCCTCCTTTTTATATATCTCTTCTCTTGCATGATTTCATTTTACACAATTGTATGCTAGATTCTGGCGCATCACATAATCTGATGCCATTGAGTGTGATGAAGGAGTTAAATTTACAAATCACCAAGCCATACAGAGATCTTTACTCTTTTGACTCGAAGAGGGTTAAGTGTGTAGGTCTTATTAAAGATATGGTTGTTTCATTGGCTCAAATCCCAGCCAAAAGTATTATGATGGATGTTGTAGTGGCAGATATTCCAGCCAGGTTTGGTATGTTACTATCTAGATCATGGGGGGCAAAGCTTGGGGGAGTTTTGAAACTGGATTTTACATATGCTATTATTCCCGTTTTCAATGGTGAAGAAAGAAGACTATATAGAGAGACTAGATTTCAAAAAACTGCTACCAAGAAAGATGCAAGCAATTCGCCAATTTATGGCCAGGAGAAGGATGACCTGTCTTGTTTCATGCTACATGAGGATGCAGAATTTGCTGAAGAATCTCAAGGGAAGATCGATTCAGCAATAGTACATAATGAACTACATTCAGATAAACCGTGGAAGTGTTATTTTGATGGCGCGTTTTCCAAAGAAGGTACGGGAGCTGGTTTTATCTTTGTTTCTCTGGAAGGTAATCTTGTACCTTTTTCTTTCAAATTGGAGTTCGAATCCACTAATAATGTCGCAGAATATGAGGCATTAATTATTAGTTTGCAGACATCTAAACAGATGGGAATTAAATCTATGACTGTGTTTGGAGATTCAGAGTTAATTATAAGACAGATCAAGAATTTATGCCAAAACAAACATCCCAGGTTACGAGCATACCGGAATGAAGTATGGGATCTGATTGAAAATTATTTCGAAGCATTCAATTTGCAGTTTTTTCCAAGAGAAGAGAATAGACTGGCTGATTCTTTGGCTGTTGCAGCAAGTACATTCAAGCCTCCTATCAGCTTGAAACTAAGGTATGAAATAGAGATGAGACATAGACCTTCGATTCCTGACAATATTAAACATTGGCAGGTCTTCGAAGATGATGAGCAGATTAAATAGTTCCTGTTGATGACTGAAGATTTTGAAGATCATCAGATTGATTTGGAAAGTGATGAAGATGAATTGGCTGGTGAGACTCTTAAAAAGAAGATTGGTGGTCAAGAAATTATTCAATTGAAAGATAATATCTTGCCAAGAGGCCTAGTACCTCTCGAAAGATTGTTCAGGGCTAATGACGTGGCCGTGAATCAAAAGAAAATGAATCAAGACGAGCAGGTGGAAGATTGCAACTTGGGTACTCAATTGGAGCCTAAAATGGTTAAATTGTTCAAAGGGATCCCGAAAGAATATAAGGAAAGGTACGTAGAGTTGTTCAAACAATTTAAAGATGTATTTGCTTGGTTGTATGATGATTTGAAAACATATGATAAGAGCATCATACAACACAAAATTCCACTCAAGGATGGAGTCAAGTCACATAAACAGAAGCTTAGGTAGATTAACCCTTTGCTGTTGGCCCCGATCGAAAAGGAAATAAAGAAATTGCTGCAAGCCAAGATAATCGTTCCACTCAGGTATTCAGATTGGGTTTCTAATCTTGTACCCGTCCGAAAGAAAAACGGAGAGATAAGGCTATGCGTAGATTTCAGGAATTTGAACAGGGCTTCATTAAAAGATAATTATCCTTTGCCAAAAATGGATTTTGTCTTACAGAAAGTGACCGGTGCTTATAGATTGTCTATGGTGGACGGGTTTTCAGGGTATAACCAGGTAGCTGTGGAGAAGGAAGATCAGAAGAAAACCGCTTTCACTACGCCTTGGGGAACATTCATGTACGCCAGGATGCCATTTGGCCTGATGAATGCAGGGGCCACATTCCAGAGGGCAATGGATATCGCGTTTGTGGGTGACGAGTTTGTGGTGGTTTATCTGGATGATGTCACAATTTTTTCGAAATCTGATGAGGAGCATTTACAGCATTTGCAGAAAGCCTTCATGAAGTGCAGAAAGTTTGGATTATCACTGAATCCTAAAAAGTCTTTGTTTGCCCTGGAGGAGGGTAAATTACTTGGCCACATTGTTTCAAAGGAAGGAGTAAAGATTGATCCAGCGAGGGTTGAAGCAATTTAGTCAATTCCTCTGCCGCGAAGTAAGAAAGATATTCAGCGATTTCTCGGAAAAATTAATTTTCTAAGGCGGTTTGTCCCTAATTATGCAGAGATCGTTAAAAAGATAACAGACATGTTAAAAAAGAACGCTGAGGTGAAGTGGGACAAGGAAGCGAGGGAATATTTTCAGAGAATCAAAGAGGCTTTAAAGGAAGCACCTGTTCTAATCAGTCCAGAATATTTGAAACCGTTTCAAATCTTTTCATTTGCTTCTTCCTCAACTATTGCAGCTGTGTTATTGCAGAGAAATGAAGAAAAGCAGGAACAGCCAGTTGCATATTTCAGTAAAGTTCTCCAAGATGCAGAATTGAATTATAATATATTGGAGAAACAGGTGTACGCTCTAGTAAAAGCACTGAAAGCTTTCAGAACTTATGTCCTTCATTCTCAGATCTTAGCGTACGTTCCCAATTCGACTGTAAAATACGTGCTAGTACAAAGCGATGTGGAAGGTAAGAGGGGAAAATGGATTGCCAAAATTCAAGAGTATGATTTGGATGTAAAACCAACCAAGCTGGTTAAAGGATTGGGATTGGCCAAATTATTGACAGAATCCAACTTCCAAGCGTTGGGAATCAATTTGCTGGCCCCTGTAGAAGAAGCCGATGGAGAAACACGTGATAATCAATCAAAGACAACAATTAAGTATAAATTTCTCTATTTAGAATGGTATAAGGATATTGTACATTATTTATGCTTTCTTTCATGTCCCCCTTCAATTAATAGAGCTAAATACAGGGCTTTGAAACTTAAGGCTCAGCCTTACGTCATAATCGAAGCAAAGTTATATTGGAAGGATCTAGCTGGTATGTTGTTATTATGTCTAACAGAGGAAGAAATTTCAGAAGTGATGAAAGAATATCATGAATGCTTGTGTGGAGGGCATTACAGCTGGAAGGTAACTGCTCATAAAATATTCAAATCAGGTTTCTATTGGCCGACGGTGTTTTCTGATGTTTACAAAACAATCAAAAGTTGTCAAAAATGTCAATTATTTGCAGAGAAGAAAAAGCTAGCTCCATTACCTCTTCTCCCAGTTTTTATTGAAGAACCTTTTAGACAATGGGGGTTGGATTTCATTGGAGAAATCAATCCACCATATAGTGGGCATTTTAAATGGATCCTTACTGCTACAGATTATTTTACAAAGTGGGTGGAGGCAATTCCCACCAGGAAGGCAAATGCTTTGGTTGTTATGAAGTTTTTGGAGGAGAATATTTTTAGCCGGTTTGGATGCCCAGTGAAGATTGTGACAGATAATGCTCAGGTTTTCAGTTCACTCAGGTTTATTAATTTTTGTCAAACTTACAATGTAATATTGTCTCATTCTACAGCCTATCATCCGCAGGGAAATGGATTAGCAGAATCCTCCAACAAAACATTGGTAATAATTTTGAAGAAAACAATCAGTGAGAATCAAAAGAATTGGGATACGAAACTAGTTTTTGCCTTCTGGGCAACAAGGATGACTACAAGGAGATCTACTAGCAAGTCTCCTTATGAGCTCGTATACGGCACTCAAGCTTTATTCCCCACACAATTGGTAAAACATGTGATTTCTTTTCTCCAAGATGCTCAAGCAGAACCAAATGCCATGATAAGAAGAATGAACAATGTGATGGAACTAAGTGAAAACAGAAATCAAGTTCGGGACAACTTTCTCACTTATCAGCAGAAGATGAAGGTAATATTTGATAGAAAAGAAAAGGAAGTTTTGTTTCAGAAAGGAGATTTAGTATTGAGATGGGATACATGAAGGGAAGATAAAGGCAAACACGGTAAATTTGATCCCTTGTGGTATGGCCCATTCAAAATTAATGAAGTCAGAGGAAATAATACTTTCATGTTGGAAAATCTGGAAGGAGAAGTGCTGGATATGCCTGTGAATGGGCAATATCTCAAGCATTATTTCTGACATTAAGCAGTTGTTGGTTCATCATTGTATATATCCGGTGTGGTCATTGTACATTTTCATCAAGCAATATGTGACTCCATGCCCGAGGTGAAGGCACTAATCTGCAGGTTATTAGTGTTTCGTGGTAAAAACACTATCCCCAGGTGGAGCCAGATGTTGTGGATCATTATCTACATATCCTTTTTATATTTCATTTTGAAATTTTAAAATGAAAAAATTAAAAAAAAAAAACAAATAAGAATTCGAAAATATGCTATAGTATGAAGTTTTTAATACTTTAGCATAAAAAAGAGAGGAATGCATGTATTTCCATTTTTATTTATATACATGAAGTGGACGTCAACCTTAGGTTGATATATATATATATATATATATATATATATATATATATATATATTAAGGTTAAAGCCCGAGCAAATTCCCAAGCGGAAGTTGCAATCATACAAAGAAGCTTGCGGATATGCTATTGCGGGGGGTAAACAAGCCCGTTGGTTATCAAATCCCGACCCCCCGCAGTTGACTGCTCAGATCTTTCAAATCTGGTGATCAACGGTTCTGATTAATTATGGGGGGTATGGATAGAACTTCTCCGCCGTACTCACAGAGCCCCCGCATGACGTCATCAGCCGAGATGGAAGACAGCTGTCATCCACTGCCAACTGTTTCTCCGCGTCACTCCTACATTTATTATGGTTTCCGTAGCCTATAAAAGGATTCTCCCATTCCGTTTTGATTTATTTGTGACTGTTTGCCCTGTTTAACCGTGTCCCGCCACCTTTTCATTACCCATTGCCTCGCGAATTGCTTTCGAATTCCTATCAGCCATGGCCAAGCGAACATCATTTTCTGTTTCATCAAGTCTCAGTCCCCTCCTAGATAGCGAGAAAGATGTTTGTGATACCGCGTCGTCCGTCAACCATCCTCTCTTGCATTACCAAGTAACCTTGAACACTGACAAGTCCCCTGTGTTCTCTGCTATGAAAAGTTCAGGTGTGTTGTCTGCTTGTGTTCCAAAAACTCATTTCTTCCCCGAATTCATTTCTTGGTTAGTTGCGTCCATGTACCCTGGCAAGTTTTTTGTTATGAATTCTCAGGGGGAAAATATCCTGCAGGTTTCAACACAATTAATGCGTCAAGCATTATGTTTTCCAGAAGATGAGTCTCCATTGCAGTTCTCCGAAGATTCGTTGGTTCAGTATTTCGAGGAGCTTTCAAATGAAGAGTTTAATCGCTGCATGTCATTTTTGATACCAAGTCCAGAGAAAACTCAATTTGAAGCAGGAAAGTTCAGTTTGGAGGCGTTCAATGTTCAGTATAGGCCAGTTCTTAGCTGCATTACGGAAATTTTGGGAAGAGATGATGATCACGAAATTGATAAAGCAGTCTTGGGAATGTTCACTCTGATGATGAAACCAGGTGTGGTGCTAGACATCCCGTCTTTTTGGAAAGAAGTAGTAAACTCCCAATTGATCGCCTTCCCTCTAACAGGTTTTTTCAGATTTCCATCATTGGTAGTCTACTTATTTTTATATCAAAATGTTGAAGAGTTCATGAGTGTGGGTTTAAATATAATGGATAGTAATAAAAATAAGCAGTCAGTTTTGCTTTGGACCGATATGGTTAGAAAAGAAGAGAACGAAGCTGGGCTGTTTGAATTTTCCGACCATTTCATGTCTACTGCTTATAAAATTCTGAATGGAACTCTTCCTCCATGCTTTCTGCCAAAGGCCCAGGAGTTCTTACAGTTAGGACCCAATTGTAAATTTGGAGATTGGTTTATATTTGAAGATTACTCTGAGATAAGGCTGTATGGAGTTAGTATTGAGCCCTATAGGCTCCCAACCTTTGTTCCCATGAGACTTTTTGCTTTGAAATTTATAAGGCAAAGTCTTAATGTAGATCAAATTCATTTTCTGCCCATGAAGAAAGGATTGATGTACAAGTTTCCTATGAGTGTAGGCCCTTTTGTTGTCAATACAAGACAAGCTTTTGAAGAGGTATCAAAAATATTGGAAGGGACGCAGTTGTTGTTGGGAGAGAAATGGCCCTATGATCCACATGGAATAATTTCTCAAAAAAGGGTCGAGAATGGGTATGCTGCATTTACTCATGTAAGTAAACCGGATTTGGAGAAACTGGCTAATCCAGGAGGGTCAAGTTCAACAAAGACCAGTATTCAAACACCTACAATTTTGGAAAGAATGAGCAAAAGAGGTAGAGAGGATGTTATTGAAATCGATGATGAGGAGCCCCGAGAGGAAAAAAGGACCAAACTAGCAGAAGACCATTCTTCCAATTCACCTGGTTTTACTCTCCAGGTCAATGAAGAACAATATTGCCCCTCATCTCCCAGTAGACAGGAAATTCATTTGGAGAAGGCTCCTTCCATGAAGCAAGTGTTCACACAGATTGAGGAAAGGAACCAGAGGATAAAGGCCAATATAGAAGCACAAGCAGAGCACCATATACCTGCTGACCAAACCAGAATATTGACTATGATGGATCTGGAGAAAGATCAGTTTAAGATGGCTCTGTCACCACCGACAGGAATGTCCCTTGGACCTTCGGGCAGCTTTAAGGAGTTAAACATAGTCATGGATGTTAAAAAGATCCCCTTGTGGGACAAAATGAATCTTCACATGCAGACCGGTCAGCTGATTGTAAACGATTTGAGCAAGACCAATGCTACAACAGTCAAGACTGAAAACATGCTTGCAAAGGTCATCAAACAATGCAAAATGGAGAAAGCTAATGCAAGGGCATTAACAACTCAAAATGAAGAGCTGAAGAAGATCATTATGAAAATCGGTGTGGATCCAAATGATAAAGCCGCAATTCAAAAACTTATGAAAAGTGCAGAAGCGGAAATATCTTCATTAAGGAAAAAGTTGAAATTACCAGCTACAGAGCACTCATTGGCGGCCGAAGTAGCTGAGGTTGAAAAGGAGAAAGAGGAATTGCGATAGCAGTTGATGAAGAAGGACGAAGAACTCACTAAGGTAAAGCAGACTGCTATAACCTTACAGAATCAAATCCAGAACCATACTTGTACTTTTGATTTTTCTGCAGGTGGAGCTGATCCTCAAGCCCAGGTTGTTCAGCTAAACACAGAATTAAAGATGGCGGAGAGAGATTGTAAACAAGCCCAGTCTGAATTGGCCACAGTTATCAAGATGATGCAAGGATGGGAAGGAAAAGCAAATGAGAACGAGCAGAAGCTACAAAAAGCTGAGGATGAAATCAAAGAGCTCAAGGAGAAATTAAAGGGAAATATTTCCCTTATCAAAGCTAAGGATCTCATATGGAACGAGATCATTTCAGAAATGCAGTCAATATGGGATTCCATGAATATAATTGCCAGAGAGAAAAACATTATTTCAGAGCATGAAAAGGAGCTATTATCGGAGAAGCAGGCCGCTATTAAAAGATCAAATTGGGCCAAAAAATTCATAAATTTTATTAATGCCAAGACAGATGAAGAGTTGAGAGATATGGGGATACAGGATAGGTACTACTATGCTGAAGAGGTAAACAAAATGATCATTAAAAATGACCTTCTAAAGGCCTCTGAGAAACGGTTACAGGGAATTAAAGAGATAATTAAGAAATTTGATATTTCGTTTGACAAGTTAACGAGAACAAGTTTGCCCTCATGCTGGACGGAGAGAGGGGAGATTATGTCCTGGAAATTTTATGAGGATCAATTGGTATTTGCAAAAAGCAGAGCAGATGGCCGACATGAGAAGACACAGATATTGAAGGGAGAAACAGTATTTAATTTCTTACAAAGGCATTTCCTTCTGCTATGGATGGTGAAGACATTGTTCACAAGTAACCTTACTCACAGTCAAGTTGTTGCCTTTACACTGGAATATCATCGTTATAAGAACGCTCCGATAACTCAAGATAAACTCTGGAAGGAATGCAAGAAATTTTCTATTGACACAGAAAAGGGATTTCCAGCCAAATAGCCACAAGTAGCCGTTCAGCCACAAATAGTCATTGAGTCAGCCACTATTTCAGGAACATCAGTTCCCTTAGATTAGGAGTTATCATCTTTTATTATGTTTTAAATGAAGTCATGTAAATGTAATAGAATGTTTCCGAGGCATGTACCTCTACTACAGAGAGTAGTTAAGCAGTTAGAGTTAGTTGGAATCAGTTTTATAACTAGAAACCATTTTGGTTCAGATTGTATTTAAATACATTTTGAAGGAAAAAGAAGGTTCCGAGTTTTGGACCTTGAAGGCTAATTTTGTACTGAACAATATTGAATGAATGAAAAAGTTTTGCAAGTTTCCATTATTCCATCTGTGTTGAAGAGTTTTCTTGGTTTTCATTTCATTTTCATATCTGTGAATAAAGTAGAGTGATTTGAGCAGCAGGTCTCTTGATATTTATGTATCTAAGAGTTAAACATCCTTAATGGGTGCTCCTCTATTTTAGCTTATTTGTTACTCACTTCTTCAGGATTTTATAATGGTAGTTTCTGTTTTAAGCAGCATGGAAAATTAAAATCCTTTTCTTTCTTCGTCTTCCATTCGCTCACTTCAATATAAAGGGAACATGGCATTGCAGAACTTATAAAGATTTGATATTTGGGAAATATATTATTAATATTTGAAGGTTTAATAAACAGAGACAGATATATATTTTGTGACATAATCTTTAATGTCTTGAGCACGGATTCCTGTACATAGCAAGGAATTGTTTCTCAATTTCTCATGAACAACGATGTATATCTCAGCTTTATGACTCATTTCAAAATGAGTCAATATTAGTGGAGGGAGTGCGATTATTTGTGATGGTCGAGATTTTTAAAGTATGACATGTGATGGAGTTGGTGTCACGGTTAAAATTTGTAATACGTGAAGGCATGATAAGAATAAACCTCAAAAAATGTATTGGTCACATGTCAACGAAATTTTAAAGGCCTAAAAGGGATTAAGTGCTAAAAGGAAGCACTTAAGTTGAAGGCTAGTAACTTTATGACATAAAGGTTTATTTGGGATATAAGTCAAAAACCATAAACCACGTCAAAAGGTATTTCTATAATAAAAGTTTTATTATATGGTTTCCATAATAAAAATATTCTTATAAAGTTACAATAAAAGTTTTTTCCTGGGTTATATGGTGGGGTTTGGTGTTAACCTTATATAAAAATTGGGTTAAGTTATTAACCCTACATGAGATGCACCTTCCAATCATTGATGTCTACACCCTCGAAAGGGTATTTGATCTTATGGAGACTTCGTGATGCTTCGATCATCAAGACATTAATGTGTTCCTTGTTCCTGAATTATTTCTTTGTACTCATTCTTTACCTAACCTTCTTCACGCAAATTTTCCATGTTGCTTTGAAATACATGTAACTGCAATCCCTCATGGCACCCAAACATCAGCCTAAAAAATATTCTATTCTAACATGTTTCATGCAGTTTTTTTTTCATGTCTTATCAATGGTATCAAGAAGAGTAAAGGAAGCTTTAAGGCTTTGGTATGTGCTCAACACTCAAGAGGAAAGAGTGGCACTAAAGGGAAGGTGCAGGGCACATGTTTGAAGGATGAAGGATGAGGCTTTGGTATTACCAAGTGCATTGTGTGCTCAAGGGAGACAAGGAGGGAACAGGGAACATTGTTGATGGCTGAAGAGGTTAAGCTTCAAAGGTTTAGGGTGTGATCATGCACTCAAGAAGGAAAAGGAGGGCATAGGATGCACTGTCAAAGGACAAAGGATGAGGCTTCAGGGCTTTATGGTGTTTTCACACACTCAAAATTTCCAAGCAGGGCATAGGGTGCATTGTTGAAGGCTAAAGGGGTTAAGCTTCGGGTCTTTGCGATGCGCTTATGTGCTCAAGGAGAGCACACTTCTTCAATTTGAAGGAGTGCGCTCAAATGAAGAGGTGGTTCATTAGGGAACATTCCAAAAAAAGGAAGAATAAATAAGCTTAGGAGTGCACTATGTGCTCTAGGAGGGTACAAGGTGCACTTACAAAAAATGAAGGGTTCCCACTCAAGGCTTCATAGTTCATTTTTGCGCTTCTTTCCTTAATGCATTCTCTTGAAATATCAATTCTTTTCTATGTATGGAGGGTAGAAGAAAGGGGTGAACATGATTATTTTTGTCATGGAATCATGTTTGACACATACCAAATCATCATCAAACTTATACCATATTAAAAAATGATAAATAGACATCAAAATGTCTCTTTACATAGATTCCCCATGTACAAAAAACAAAGTTTGCATGACTCCGACCAAAAATGTTATCTTACAACATTTAAATATGTTAATACCATGAAGTGTACTAGAGATATTATACACAATGTGACGACACTTAAGAATCATCGAGAAAATTTGAAACATATAGGGTGACTTAAAAAGACACTTAACAACCAAGGAAACACTTGTCATGGCAATGAGGTAGGCTCCAAAATTTGACTTTAGTGAAATTTTTTGAGGTTGTTGTAGCAAGGACAACAGTTGCAAATCTTTATGTTGAGTCAAAATTGATGGTAATGTATGTATGATTTAGAGTGTTCTATCACTAGTTTGTATATCTTTGATAATCCCTTGTAAAATCACACAAGTTCTTTCAGTGATCTATAAGATTTATTTTTGTTGATGTTAGGGGTGATTATGCATAAGTCCAAGTAGAGTAGCACTATTATATCTATAATCCTAGCTAAGAGTGAGTCCACTAGGAATTTTTTCATGAGTTCAAGTAGGGAAACATAATCATAAATGCAATCCTATCTGAGGTTTAGACTAGTAGGCATGAATCCGCTCTTGTATAATTGGTACACATATATCTGATATCTGCACCAAACCTTTCCCTAGAGGTATATTTAAGTACTTAAGGCATAGATCACTAGTCCCTCATACCTCCCTCCACTGATTCTTCTTCAAGAGGAAGAAAAGTTGTTATCTAGATCAATCTAACACAACATATCTAAAGGGAGCCCTAAGGTCCACATGTATGTTGTAAGGTAGGGGGAGATCAGTGATATAGGGATCACTTTTTCCATTGATCTCAAAGGTGCAGAAAAATTACAAAAAAATGAATTGGTTATAAGAAGGGATAATGTTTGACAACATTAAACATAAATTTATGTCTTCTATATGAAAGGTGAATGAAACTTTACAAAAACAAAAAGGGAGAAAAATGAAACTATTGAATGTAAGGGATTTTACTGAGTTAGCATGATAAATTTGATCTTGTGTTGCATTCCTTTATTGATTTCCCTTGATGGTTAATAACAATTCTTTGGTGTTTCGATCAATGCCAAAGGAAAATAATATTAGACATATGTTGGCATCGATGTCAAAGAAAGTGTCATGAAGTGCCATTGATCAGATGATTGCAGATAGGTTGGTGAACAAGTGAAATTGGTGTATAAAGGGGAGTTATATTTAGGTAAATTTTCCCTTACATGTTTAACTCGTATGTTCTTGGAACCTAAATAGATAGATAGAGATTCGAAAATATTTTCTAATGGTATATGGAAGTATAAAAAATACCTCCTTGATCAAAAGTTATGAGAAAACAAGTTCATAGGCTAAGGGTGGAATAAGTTAGTCTATTAGAGTAAAAGTCAATTCAACTGGTAGTCCATTAGATTAGAAGTCTCTTGTACTATAATTCTATTAGACTAGAATTTGACTAAATTAGATGTCGACTAGACTAAATTATAATTAGAATAGAAGTCTCTTAAACCAAAATCATATTATATTGGATTTCAATTAGACTGAAGTCTATTAGGCTTGAAGTATACGAGACTAGAAAATGATTAGATAGATGTCTATTAGATAGGTAGCCAATTAGAATGAAGTCTATTAGAATAGTAATCTATTAAACCGGAGATTTATTAGGCTAGAAGCCGATTACAGTGAAGTCTCTAGACTAGAATTCTATTACAAAAAAAATCTATTTTATCAGTCTAGACCAGAAGTCTAAAATTTATCGGTGTAGACTAGAAGTCTAAAATTTTTCAGTCTAGACCATAAGTATAGATTTTTTATTTAGAATAGAAGTTCAATTAGGTATTATAGACTAGTTTGGTTGTATATTTGGATTTTTTGCTAAATTCGGCAGTTCACTAAAGATGGAAGTGCAGTCAAAGTCACTACTAAATCCTCTAACATACCATAATTATAAAACTGGACAAAATTATGCAAAGATTGAGATTAAGACGTAAAATAAAAGAATGAATACCATTATTACACATAAAGTATCATTATAAGAAAATGAATTCAAGTGAAAAATAACTTGAATTAAAGGATTTGTTGAGCTAAATATAACTAAAGATAAATCATACAAATATCAGCTCAAATTATCTGTAAGAATGATTTAACAACCAAGTTGGTTATTATTGGTGAAATGGAATGCATATTGTAGTATGCATCATGGGTGAATTAGACATGTGTTGGGTTGAATTAAAAAGGTGTGTAGTAATGTAGATATGGTGTCATATTTGGTGTCATAAGGGGTAGAAAATCCTTTTAGTGGTAGTTGATAAATTTGGGAGTGGTAGCTTCCTTTAGGTGGCATCCTTAGAAACCTATGAGTAGAATCTTGTAAGAATTGATTTAATAGAAAGTTGTATCTTGTCTTTGAAAAGGAATAAAGAATAATATTAGTGTCTTTATATGTTACATATGTGCAAGATTTACATATTTATTTATGATGTTTTTTACATTAGTCCTTATTAAGTATATAGAAAAATTTAATTTGGGAATAGTTGTATAATATGGTCACACTACTTATTCACTGGCCCTCTAAGTAGTGTTCTGATTTCTAATACTGGATTCATCACAAGATTTTATTTCTAGCCATGAAATTATCGGGGTATGTTGAAAAATTTATTCATTGGATCTTTGGGTGTATCTCCTACCCATTGATTTCCCCTTTGCTTAATGATGGATAAAATGTTTTTTTAAAGCATCTAGGGGAATGAGGTAACCATTCCATTTTTATTTTAGTATACTCCTTTACTCTGAAAGAACAAGGGAGATGCTCACTGGTTTTAAATTTTGAAGAGGTATAAAAAAATGTTCATGCATAGTTTGTTAATGGAATATTGTTTGTAATGTTCCCACTTAGCCTTAGCTAAGAGGAACATTCAATTTTGTTTTAATTTCTGTTTCATGAATAAATGAATAAAGGAGGACATGTAAAACTCCTAAAATGTCTGAATAAATCAATACCCATGTGAACAAATACAAATCAGGGCTATGTAAATAATCACTTGCAGGTGTGAAAGAGGTTTGAGCTAAAGACTGGGTCAACCTTGACCAAATCAACAACGCTGTCTAGGTTCATTGCATCTCCAAAAGGGACAACACAGTTCTAGAAGGGAGCCTCTAATGTGAAAAGGGCTAAATCATCAAGATGGTTTAGGGTTTTCAAGAGCTTTCTCATCTTATAAAAGGAAAAGGAGGGCAGAAAGAGAAGGTTGTTGATAGATCATATTTCTGAGTATTTGTCTGCTTAGACAAATACCATTCTTTGTTGTTGAGTGGAGGATTGTATCTGGAATTCCTATGTAGGAGTTTCACCTCTTCATTTGATGATTCAAGGAGGAAAGTTTGTTTAATTGAACCATTATTAGGCTTGAGGCCAAGCTCCTACTTACATTGGTAGCGTTGATTCATTGAGGGTTTTTCTGTCTCTGCATGCTACAGCAAGTGGTGATCTAGATCTGTAGAGCTCTAGTGTATTTTGAGAGCCTCTCTCCATGGAGTGGGTCCTTTGACCTCCTGGAAGAGTGTATAATTTTGTTATGCTTCAGATCTATACTTCTACAGTGTTTATCTATGACATTTGAGCCGCAACACTATCTATGTTGGAAGACTGCGCTATTTTGTTGTAGATCTCCTTATGGTGTTTTTCTCATAGCTTAGATCAGAGATCCTTAGTGCTGGGGTTTGCCTTCCACTAGGTGATCCACGGATTAGATTGCCAATATATGTTCTATTCAGATCTAATCCATTGTAATAAAATGTCATACTTAGAAATTTACTGCATTAGTTTCCAGATCTACAACTTGTTTCTCAGATCTACTCTTATTCATGCATGCTTTTGTAAAAATTCCAAGTGGATCTTGTACAAAAAACTATATAGTCTCTATATCTGGTATAGATCTGATATTTTTTCCATAGATCTATCCTAGATCTAAGTTGTAACTCCTAGCTACTAAACCTCCTGAAAAATAACGCTGTTGAAGCATTTATGCAAATATATATGTGTTCCTGCTCTCTTTTCGGAAGATTTATTGTTGAATTGGCTCATGATTTCTACTGTATAATGAAAAGGCTTCATCATAATGCTGATTTGATATTTTATTGCTGAAATAGGAGTCTTATTTCTGATATCCACTAAACATCTGCTAAAATAGTGCAATTCCTAAAGCAGTGCTTGCATTTGACTGCAGCCTTCCTCTTTGGGTGATTTTTAGCTAGTCTACTTTTTGGGAGATCTGTTTAATGTTCTTAAACTGATTTTTTTCTAATGAAATTCCATATATAAGTCACAGAAAAAACAAATAAGAGGAACCAAGCCATGATCTACGTTATTTTTGTACATTTTCACTTAAACAACATTTTTCTTGAGCTCATTGTTGAGGATCCTGAAAAAGGATCATTACAGTTGTATCGGAGCTCCACTCTTAACACAGACCATGCTTTCCATTGGAGCACCAATCATGCTGCACTATGAAGAAGAGGATCCTCCCACTGAGAGGGAGAGGAGGTACCAAATTAGGAGTCATAAAAAGTATGACCCCACCACTGATGGCCCTGATAAGGGACAAGACAAGGGGAAAGCCCCTGAATCTGTTAATGATAAGGATAAGGAGGCAGAGGAGTTTGTAAAAACCCTCTTGGAGACTATGCAAGATCTTTCCAAGGACATAAAAGAGATGAGGGTGGATAGAATGAGGGAGTCCCTTGGGAGATTCCATCAAGGGGAAAGTTCTGAAGTATCTCATTATGGAACTGGTCAACCTGTGAGCTTGCCACAAGTTCCACAGGCCTCCCAACACACTACTATGCCCACCTTCTTGGCTGTAGAGAATGAGGGACCACAAGAACCAACCTCCCTAGAAGGTTACTTTATGGAATATGACTCAAAAATCCAGAGGTTCAAGGACAACTTGAGCTTTCAAGACTTTTTCCATCTCAAGGATGGGAGGAGACCATGGAAGTAGTACAGAGATGGGGTTTTTTTTCAAGGGAGACACCATACTATGGGCAGGTTATTTTTGCCAAAATTCGATGGGTCATCCTCTTGTTCTGCCAAAGCATGGGTGGAAAAGTTGGACATCTATTTCCAGTTGAATAAGGTCCCCACAATGGAAGCCATTAAGATTGCTACGTTGCATTTTGAGGGTGAAGCCCAGAACTAGTGGTTTGATGGACTATCTACATTGGGACATAAGAATGTGTCTACATATGTTGAGTTCACTAGAAGACTAGTAGAGAGATTTGATCGAAAAGATCCCGAGGCACCTTTTATAAGCCTGGAAAAGCTGAAGCAGACAGAGATGCAGAGGCCTATATCTATGAATTCTTGAGATTGTCAGTAATGGTCCCTGATCTATCTGTGGCAAGGAGAGTCTACATGTTCATTGATGGCCTAGAGGAACCTTTCCATGGGTTGGTTAAGTCTACCAAGCCCATCACTTTTCATGATGCCATTGAGAGAGCTAGAGATCTCCAAGATGCCTTGCCAAGAGCAAAGGAAACTTCCAAAATAAAAGCCCCTCATTCCTCTAAGTGGAAGGAAGGGAAAGTTTCTCCACCCAAGGAGAGCTCACTAAATAAGCCTCTTGACCTTGATCTTCGAAGGGAGTTGAGGAAAAGGAGATTTTGTTTCACTTGTCAGGAGCCATGGGTACCGGGGCATAGATGTGCTGCTGGAAGGGCACACTATATAGAATTCTTCTCATATTTTGAGGAGGAGGATGGGAATGAAGGACCTAGGAGGGGTTACAATGTTGGTGATGATGAGGAGGAAGATCAATCACCATCCAGAGGTGAAGAGGGAGCCTTTGCTCCATCAAGTGGGACTCTTTCTCCTTTGAGAGGAGTGCCCAAATATTTGACCCTAAGAGTAAAAGGTTCAGTGATGAACCAGAGAGTGTCTATTTTGATTGACAGTGGGACAACCCACAACTTTATTGATGCTCACCTTGAGCAGAGGGGAGGGATCCCCACTGATAATTTTGATGGGTTCTCTGTTTTGGTCCCAGGAGATAGAACTATGTAGTGCATGCAATATAGTCCATCACTTTCTGTCACTATGGGGTCCTACACCTTGGTGGATCACTTCTTTGTAGTTGACATACCAGACACCAATATCATCTTGGGTGTCCAGTGGTTGATTACCTTGGGGAAGGTCACCACTGATTGGAAGGCCTTGCAAATGGAGTGGGTGGACTTGAAGAGTGGAAAACTACAAATAATTCAAGGCATGCACACTTACCCTGCACCTGATGTTTCCACACAAACAACGGAGATGGATTTGCGTAGTGGAGCAAGGATCTTAAAGTTCCTTTTCTCATGTTTATGAGAATTCCGCAAGGGACATTCCTACCTCATGGCAAGACATTTTGAATGCCATTAGATTCTGATCACGTCGAGGAAGCCTCACAAAGTGCTACTCCAAGCATAGACCAAGCAAGGAGTGGAGCAATGGAAGAGAAATCCACAGCGTTATGGGAGGAAGGAAAGGGGAGGATCAGCCTCCCAGAAAAAAAATTTGGCATGCATAATGTCAAAGAAGAAATCAGCAACAAGGAAAGCACCACCATAGATGCATCAGCAGCGCTATCCTTGTTGAGTTGTGTGGATCCATATTGGAGATCTCAACTCATTTTGGAGTACTCCAAAGATCTACACACCGGGATGATATTAGATGGCATGAAGCAAGGGGGAGGCTATGTGGTCCATGAAGGGGTCATCTATCATCTCGGTAAAGTATTATTGTCTAAAGCCTCCGAGCTTAAGTAAGAGATTCTACAAAGAGCACACAAAGCGTTCCTTTCCAACTATATGCAGTCAGCAAATATCTACTCCCTAATCATGAGGAGTTTTGATTGGGAGGGTATGAAGGAGGAACTACATCAGCACTATGATTGGGAGGAACTACATCAAAACTTACAAGAGTGAAATAGCTATGAGGAGATGGAGTAGCCAAAGGACTCTGTGCAGGAGTCATTTCAGCCATCTCTTCCTTCTCTTAAAAGAGAAGAAATGCCCATGCCCAACTCCATGTGTGTGGGAGAATTGAATGGGAAAGGATCTAATCTTATATACCATGTTTATTTTTCTGATTTGACGTATTCTCTTACCATATGTATGCAGGCCATGGCTCCTAGAAGGAGTGATATTACATGCAGATCTCATGGCATTTATGTGGCCAATAAAAAGTGTAAATCTGGCCACTCCCTTGAGGTGCAAGGGGAGATTCTCTATCATGATGGGTGCTTCCCAAAAGCACCTAACTTGGGTATCACTTTTAGCCATGTCAAGGTGACCCATGCAGCCAAGATGTGATGGTATTACCACTTACCACACTCAGATCTACTCAAGCCAAGTAGTGCATTGCGCTGGTATCTTATGTGGGATTCTGACCCACCTCCTCAAGTGAAAATTTCAGTTTGCATATATGTGATTTTGCTTCCATACATAGATGATATATTGGTATTGTTTATGGGTTTGTATGGGAAAAAAGTGGGCAGTGTATATGTACCACATGGGATGGGACTTTATCTTGTACTTCATGATACATTTTTTAGATCTGACATTGCTTCACCCATGTTTATTTCTGTTGAGTTTTACACTCCTAAAGGGATATACTATGCCCCTATCATGTTAGCATTGGAGGAGAAATTTCTGATGTATTGGCTTGATGAGCACTTGGTCCATGATGAAAGATTGATCCTTGATGGTGCCATCAATGGAGAAGGAGAAGAACTACAGCTCTTACCCTGTCAGTTTCTTGAGGACAAGCAACATTTTGGAGGGGAGGACTGTAATGTTTCCACTTAGCCTTAGCTAAGAGGAACATTCAATTTTGTTTTAATTTCTGTTTCATGAATAAATGAATAAAGGAGGACATTTTAAACTCCTAAAAAGTCTGAATAAATCAATGCCGATGTGAACAAAGACAAATCAGGGCTATGTAAATAATCACTTGCAGGTGTGAAAGAGGTTTGAGCTAAAGACTGGGTTAACCTTGACCAAATCAACAGTGTTGTCTAGGTTCATTGTATCTTCAAAAGGGACAGTACAATTCTAGAAGGGAGCCTCTAATGTGAAAAGGGCTACCTCATCAAGATGGTTTAGGGTTTGCAAGAGATTTCTCATCTTATAAAAGGAAAAGGAGGGTAGTAAGAGAAGGATGTTGATAGATCATATTTCTGAGCATTTTTCTGCTTAGACAAATACCATTCTCTACTGTTGAGTGGAGGATTGTATTTGGAATTCCTATGCAGGAGTTTCACCTCTTCCTTTGATGATTCAAGGAGGAAAGTTTGTTGAATTGAACCATTATTAGGCTTGAGGCCAAGCTCCAACTTACATTGGCAGTGCTGATACATTGAGGGTTTTTTTGTCTCTGCAAGCTGCAGCAAGTGGTGATCTAGATCTACAGAGATCTAGTGTATTTGGAGAGCCTCTCTCCATGGAGTGGGTCCTTTGACCTCCTAGAAGAGTGTATCATTTATTTATTCTTTAGATATGTACTTCTACAGTGTTTATCTATGATATTTGAGCCACAACACTGTCTACGTTGGAAGACTGCATTATTTTTTTGTAGACCTCCTTATGGTGTTTTTCTCATAGCTTAGATCAGAGATCCTTAGTGCTGGGATTTGCCTTCCACTAGGTGATCCATGGATTAGCTTGCTGATCTATGTTCTATTCAGATCTTATCCATTGTAATGAAATTTCATATTCACAAAGTTACTACAGCAGTTTCCAAATCTGCAACTTCTTTCTCAGATCTACTCTGATTCATGCATGCTTTTGTAAAAATTCCAAGTGGATATTGTAGAGAAAACTATATAGTCTCCAGATCTCATATAGATATGATATTTTTTCCATAGATATGTTCTAGATCTGATTTGTAACTCCCACCTGCTGAACCTCCTGAAAAATAACGTTGTTGAAGAATTTCTGCAAATATACATGTGTTCCTGCTCTCTTTTCTGAAGATTTACTGTTGTATTGGCTTATGATGTTTACTGTATAATTAAAGGGCTTCATCATAATGTTGATTTGCTATTGTATTACTTAAATAGTATTCTTCTTGTTTATATCCACTGAACATCTACTAAAACCGCGCAATTCCTAAAGAAGTGCTTGCATTTGACTGCAGCCTTCCTCTTTGGGTGCTTTTTAGCTAGTCTGCTTTTTGGGAGATATGTTTAACGTTCTTAAACTGATTTTTTTTCTAATGAAATTACATATATAAGTCACATACAACACAAATAAGAGGAACCAAGCCCTGATCTGCGTTATTTTTGCACAGTTTCACTTATACAACGTTTCTCTTGAGCTCATTGTTGAGGATCTTGAAAAAGGATCATTACATTGTTCACAGGAGGTTACTATATAATTACTAAAACAAGATTCAAATTAATTCTTGGGAGGTTTATCTAAGCTTCTATAGGTTTTGTAAAAAAAGGGAAAATTAATATTTATACCCAGAATTCTAATAGAATTCTTCTCAGCCGGCTCAAGCATATATAGGGATTCTTAATGGCATATTCATGGAAGGAATTCAAATAATTTAAGATCCAAATTAGTTCAAAATCTCACTCATATAATTCTTAAGCTCTAATTATTTATAAATTAAGTTTAAAATTTAAGAAATGGGTCCTCATTAGTTCAATATTATTGTTGAAGTGTTTCAAATACATGCTTTATTATATTCTCTTCAATTATTGCATTTTTATACTCTTTGAGCACCATTGGGGATTAATACGTTGATGTGACAATAAATTAATAAATTTATTTGGAATGGGCGAGAAAAAAATGCCAAAAAAATCACCTATTTAAATGATCGATTGTTTATACAACAAAATTTCATGTATTTATAGGGATGCATAATCCCTCTCTCATGAATATATATCCATTACTAGACCAACATTGGTTTCAACGTTGATATCCGATAAAGAGGAGTGGTTATAAAATATTGTCATTTTTAAATACATATACAATTATCAGCTAAACTAATTAGAGTCCCCTAGATGTGATCAAGGTATATCTTCAACCTTTAACCTTATCTCATCAACTACCTCCATAATTAAAGAACACATAACCTTGTTTCCAGGAGATGGCAGGATGATTGATATTTGGCATTGTGATATCCTTGTAAATCAATAATTATTTTGAACTATATCATGTATTTGTGATTGGTTATATTTTCATGGTACATTAACCATCAAAAATATATTCTTCTAGTATGGTGATGGAAGGTGCATAAGTTGGAATATGCATTCAATGTCACAGACCCTAAAGGATATTTCTCATTCATTGGGAATTCATCTTGTTGTGTATCCCCTTGGCCATGAGGATAAGGAAAAATTTAGAGGTTGGAAACTAAAGGATGTCTACATATATTATTTCCTCAATGCATTCCCCAAAAATATGGAAATTTGATGAAAGGATGGACTATTAGAATCCATCCTAAAATATATACCATCTATTGGTATTCAATTCATTCGAAAAAATTAATTGGAAAATCTAAGAGAGTGTAATTTATGATCCATCCTAGTTTCCTCTTCGGTCCTATAAAAAAATAATATATTCAACATATCTTCTTTCAGTGGGCCTTAAATTATTAATTTGGGGCCCTCTTTTTTTCTCTCTAAAACGTTTAGAATAGAGTTCCCTCCTCTATCAATGATTATTTTTTTCATTTGATTTAGATTATGCAAGTTTCTCTCATGGAAAGTTTGTTTTAAAAAACATATTGGTTTCTCTTCCAAAGTATATATGCTGGAAACTTTGGTTAGCTTGCAACAAAATCAATTTTCATGACTATAGTGTGGTTGCCAATTCCCTCTCTTTATTCTCTATGTTTTAGTGTCATAAATATATGAGAAATCACTCCCATCAATACTTTTATGATTTTAAATCATTCAATAAATCAATGATAAGCTAACAAACAAATTACATCAACTCACTAGCTAAAAATACATCCTCTTCTTGTTACATTACATCACTTCTTAATTAGATTACATATATTACAAAAGGGTGTACAAGTGAATGTATATTGATGTTGATTTAATCCCCTATCCTATACATTATTTAATTTGTTTTTTTTTTGTCTATGTTGATCCTAGTCTTGTGCTAGACCTTATATTGGATGGAAGAAGTATTGATCATCCCCATGGGATGCTTATGTAATGGCCTAAAATTAAATTATACAAATAAAATGAAAAAACCATCATATTATTAACATACATCTTCGTATTATTAATTTAAATTTTTCACATTAATATTATAACAAAAAACTTATTTGTAGAAAGATTAACTAAAATAGATCTTACTGATGATTTTGGGGTTGTAATTCCATATGGATCCTACTAGTCGCAACAAAGTGCTGGGGAAAAATCTCCACCCAACCTTTAAAAAGATGCACCAAATATATCTTCCAACTGTCACCCTAGAGCCCTCAATCAACTTACTAATTACACTTCCCTTTGTCTTGCAAAATTCTCATCCTAAAGGAATGAGTGAATGAATGAATGTTTCTCATCTCCCTTTTTCTCCATTAAATAAAACTGAGCATTCTAAATATGGTAAGAGGATTAGAGAGATCCGAATATGCACAATCCATGTGTCATCATGCTATTTTTATTTCTTTTAGCTTCATTTATTTATAATTATAATTTACTTCTCTATTTTCTATTTTATTTATTATTATAATTTCTTCATTGTTTGTTATTTTATTTATTATTATAGTTTCTTCATTATTTGCTATTTTATTTATTATTATATTTTCTTCGTTAATTGTTATTTAATGTATTTATATATTATTATTTCATTATTTTTATTGATATGGATTGGATCATTTTATTATTTTTCATCCGTATCAATGCATTAGGAGTGGAAAAAGTCGAGGAATCAGCTCATGCGACCATTTTTACAGGCAGGGCCGATTTTATCGAAACAAATTCTGGAATATTTAGGGAGCATTTTGAGGCATCAAACGACATTTTTTGGGGGTAAAAATATGTTGATTCAGCACATAATAGTTTTATTCTACTATACACACAATTATCTTTCAAACAATGCAATAAGTGCATCAATCAGAGTCCGTATGAAAAATTTATGTTACTCAAAAGTTGACCTTATTCTTTTAACAACTATATTTCAAGAGGATGTCGTGTCAGCCCCCATTATTCATGGAAAAGGGGGCTAGCCATGTGTTTTTTAAGTAAAAGGCTCTAAAATATTCTATTTTTCAACTATAGTTAAGGGTTGATGTAGTCAAAATTAACCACTACTATGCTATCATGTTGTTATAACCGAGACACTAGTAGGAAGAGGCATTTTATTCTTTCAAGAGCATTTTATTCCATAAATGAGAAATGATAACTGAATGAGATAGGGGGTAGAGCACACAGAGAGGATTTGTGCACTGCAACAACCCATCAATGATCTGAACTTGATGTGTTAGTTTTTATGTGCTAATTAGAATTTCATAATCATAATTTATTTGCTTCTTGTTTGCTTATGGTGCCTTAGTTTTCTTCGTGCAGGTGAGTGTCAAAACAAGAAATTGTCTTGTATTCTATGTTGAAATTAACGATAAATAGAATACATAAGTAAGAATTGAACATCATCATAAAAATTTACAGAAAACCATAAATAGAGCCATCAACACAAATTTTTGATGAAGGAGTTCACCCATCCTGGGCTACATCTCTCTGGTCCAATTCCATAGCTTGGGCCTCTTGTATTAGCTCAAATTTAGAAAATGTGTTGTGAAAAATATTCAATTGCTCCTAAAACCTGTTCTATTGTCTTCAAAACATACAAATCATCTAAAAATGACTATCGATTACTGAAAACTAACTCTAGCTAGTCTAGACTTGACCTCCTTCCCTGGTGACCCTAGGTTCCCTTGAACTTCCCTATAGAAAAATCACATGTAGAGGTCATTTTAAGCATATAAATCCTATGCCATTGTCTCTAGAATTCCAAAATCATCTAATATTAACTATTCATTTTCAAAAAATGGTCGAAATCTACCTCAATTATGGAAAAAACAAAATTTCTGCAATTTCTCCACTAATTCTAGAGAAACATTAGATAACCCCACCAAATTTGGTGGGTTCATCAGATTTTGCGCCTTCACCAAAATTTCTACCACTCTAATCCACACTTTTCTGAACCTTTAGTTAAAATGAGAGGGGGAATCGCCTTAACACATTCTTAATCTTTTAGAACTTTTCATTAAACTTATTTACACCTTCATTTCATATCCAATTTAATGTGTGAGTAATCTTAGAATGTAAGAAGCAAGTGTTAGTATAATATAGCAGTAGACTTAGTATGAGAGCATCAGGTATTAAGCAGATGATACATATTAGATCAATACATAAATATCATGCACAGAGACACCAAATATAAGTGGTAACCCATAAAGGGAGAAAACCACATCTTATTATTGTTGTGATGCAAAGGCAAGCTCCAACTTCCTCTCACCACTATTTTTCTGCAGGCACCAACCTACAGGAGGCTCCAACCTCAATTCTGCAAGCTACAACTTGCAAGGAAGCACCAACTCCCTTCAATTTGTAGGCACCAACTCACGGAGGCTTTGACCTTAGCTACCATTTACCGATAGTTATCAAGTCGCAACTCGATAGGAAGCCCAACTTCCTCAATTTATCAACCGAATGTTTGTTAATTTACCTGTATATCAGCTCGTTTCCGTACCGCTCTTAGCCTCTTAATCTTCGCTTTATTGGCATGTATTCTACATTCTCTATATTTTCTCTCTCTTTTCTCTCTTGTGCATATCAATGTGATATTATATATAGAGTTCCTTACATGACTGTTTGTATTTCATAAAGAATTTGGAGTGAATAGTCATGACTCTTTGGCTTTTGTCTTCTCATTCCTTTATCCAACTCAATTTTAAAATTATACCAATATGAATAAATTTCCATGCTACAGTGGGATTTTGTCTTTTCCTTAGGATACTTGCCTTTGCATCACAAACAATATAAATAAATAAAATATTTACATTTTCAGTTACACATTTCAATATCACTCAACTCTTCTTCTGAACTTTAGCTTTACTGGATTTAGGTCTTTTTTCCCGCTCCTAAACGTTAAGAATTTTCTCTCGCATACTCTTTTTCACTATTCATCCGTATAGCTCCCGCTTTCTCGTGCTCATTCACTCGTTTGTCCTATTCCCGTATATTCTTGTTCACCGAACTTTCATCTCTGCATGCTTTCCTCTTCTTTTCCTTTTCCATAATTGCATTCAAGCTTCATGCCCAATCATTTTCCCAATCCGGGCAATCTCACACTTCTCTTTAATTCCACGCTGGCAAATTCAATTAAATTTAAATCTAAGAGTGTTAATATCTCAAATCTCTGAGATTTGAGATATTAATCCTGAGTCCCTTATGTCATGCGCTCTATATCAATGCATATATTCCTCACTATAGTTAGCAGTAGAGCTGCAACCCAAAGTTATGCCAGACCATACCTTGATTATTATGCGCTTGTGTATAACTCAACGACGTCATATGAATATTCACACAGCATTCGAATGTTGCCATATATGCACATTCGCTCATACATATATACTGAATTTAATAAAAGGTTAACCGTTGCTTATATATATCATCGCATATAATCCCAACTTTGGATTAAACCCATAAACCTTAATAAATGTTTGATTGGGCCCCACACATGCAATCAATAACCAATCAACCGCATGCACCGCACCTTTGTTAATTCACGCGCCCATCCAACGGTCGTTACCATGATCCCTTACCTCATGCAATCCGACGAATTTTGCTCGACCAACATGCGCGAATGATAATGAGCAATGGATGAACTTTAACAGGCAGTTTTCCAACCTCACCTATGCCACGTGTAAACAATCCTGTGGAATCGCTGCCCAACCAAAGATTACCGCTTACTCGCCTAAAGCGGTGCGAAAAGGGGCAACCCACCTTGTAAACCCGCTCGCGGTTTTGCTGCAGTGATTGACCGCGGTTGTACATCTGGTTTGCGCTCTCCTGTGTATATTCTCATTTATTAACTCTGGGATTAATCTCTGGTTGAGGAATTCAATTAACACGAACAAAAAGTGGGAATTCTATTATCATAAAATAGAGTTAAGTAACCACAGTTTCATGCAGGGTTCTTCTATGAGTGGGGTTAAATGCACAGGGATTATTCGAATAAATTTACGACTATGGTTCCGCTCCATTATAAGTGGCCTTGGTCTTTGGCATTTCAACACGGTTCTGCCATATATATAACGCACAGTTCTACCATATATACAACCTCCATGTCAATCGAATACAAGTGCTCTATTCAAAAATGGGAATAATTTCAAACATAATTCTAACAGTGAATGCCAACTGATTCAAAGCATATCCAATCTCATTGCATTCCACTGCACATTTGAATATAAAGTTCGGAATGTAAATTATGTTATGTATAATGCCCGGCTGTATAAAAGATTCTCGGAATTTATATATATATGTACATATTTTTGGAATAAAAATAGTTTCTCTGCCTCTGCCTCTACTGTCACTCTGCCTCTGCCTCTACCTCTGCGGTTTCTGTCACTCTGCCTCTGCCTCTACTGCTGTGATAACGGCTTTGTCTCCATATTTGCTTCCTCTGCCTCTGCCTTTCTCCTTTATATTCATTTCCTCTTTGCTGCCTCCATTGTCTGTCTTTGTCTCCTTGTAACTGTTCCTGTTTCTACATCTGCTACCTCCTTTGCCATCAATGACAACATTTTCAACAGTCTCCCCCTTTGGCATTGATGGCAATACATTTTCTCTGTTTGCCTGCTCTTTCTCCTGTTGCTTGCTCATCTTGTTTGCCTGCTCTTCCTCCTGTTATTTTCTCTTCCTGTTTGCCTGCTCTTCCTCTTGTTGTTTTCTCTTCCTCCCCCTTTGAGATCAATGGCAAAGGGTTTATTTTTGCATTTCCTCTCTCTAAGTTATGTTTAGGTCCTCTACTGCTGACTTTGTACCATGCTGCTCCAAAGTGATGTATAAGGCTTGTTGAGAGAACACTTTGAGGATTATCGAATTTGAATATACACGGTAAATTGATACAGTTCAAATGCATAGACTTCTTTCACTTGTATAGAGCTAAAAGTGAGAATAATGATACTTCATAGAATACAGATGTATCAGCTTTTATCTAATCAGAGATGTATGATTGGATTCAAACTGATGCTTTTGTTGACCTTTTCATGCTTGAATAATGCAGACAACTCTAGGATAATAACTTGGTGTTATTTTGCCTTAATCCTTTCATCCTGAGGACCTGATTCATGCTTTCCTTGCTGGCTGATCTCCCCCTGGAATAATATTATCATTTTTTTTCTCCCCCTGAGACTGTGCTTTCTCTTTATATCAGAGAGTAGCATCTACAGATACTACCCCTAGTTTATCCCTCAAATATTGGAATGGTTCTCCAGCAAGAGGTTTGGTAAATATATCAGCTGTCTATTCTTTTGTTGGTACATATTCTAGTTTTACTATCTTTTGAGCCACTTGTTCTCGAAGAAAATGATACTTGATTGGGATATGCTTAGTTTTTGAGTGAAGCACATGATTTTTAGATATACTTATAGCACTTGTATTATCACATTTAATTGAGATAGGTTCATCAATGCTTACCTTCATGTCTTGTAGAGTTTGTTTCATCCACATGACTTGTGCACAACATGCTGCTGCTGCAACATATTCTGCTTCTGCTGTAGATAGGGAGATAGATGTTTGTTTCTTGCTTAACCATGCCACCATAATTTCTCCTAGATAGAATGCACCTCCACTTGTACTCTTCCTGTCATCCACACAGCTGGCCCAATCTACATCTGTGTATGCTGATAAAGTGAGGTTTTTGCTTTTAGGATACCAAAGTCCATATTGTGTTGATCCTTGTAGATATCTATTATTTTTACTTCCAGAAGATGGTTTTGTTTAGGTGTTGCTTGATATCTTGCCACTAGTCCTACTGCTAGCATGATGTCTGGTCTTGATGTTGTCAAATACAGCAGGGTTCCTATCATGGAACTGTAGAGTTTTTGATCTACATCTGCAGTCCCATCATCAGAACACAGCTTGCATCCCGTGATCATGGGTGTTGTCACAGGTTTACAGTCCTCAATTTTGAAATTTTTCAGCATTTCTTTTAAGTATTTTTCTTGAGAGATGAAGGTGCCTATGTTCTTTTGTTGAATTTGCAGTCCCAAGTAGAAACTGAGCTCTCCAATCATAGACATTTCAAATTCTGTTTTCATCTCATCAGCAAACCCTTTTGCTAGTTCATCTTTGTTGCTTCCAAACATAATGCCATCAACATACACTACAACTTTCATGAGTTCATTTTCATGGGATTTTATGTATAGATTGTTGTCTACTCCACCTCTCTTAAAACCCTGTTTTTGCAAATATTTATCCAGTCTTTAGTACCAAGCACGAGGAACCTGTTTCAGTCCATATAGGGCCTTCTTCAGTCTGCATACATAGTCTTCTTTATCTGTCAATGAGAAGCCTTCTGGTTGTTCCATGTACACTTCTTCTTCTAGATCTCCATTAAGAAAGGCATACTTTACAACCATTTGATATACCTTGAAGTCTTGGTAGCATGCAAATGCCAGGAACAGTCTGATAGCTTCCATTCTGGCTACAGGGGAAAATTTTTCTTCATAATCAAGTCCTTCAATTTGTGAGTATCGTTTGCAGACCAGCCTGGCTTTATTCCTGATGACTTGTCCTTGCTCATTCATTTTGTTTTTGAATACCCATTTTGAACCAATGATATTCTTCTCAATTGGTCTAGGAACTAGTTTCCAAGTATTGTTCTTCTCAATTTGGTCCAATTCTTCATTCATTGCTTTTACCCAATACTTATCCTTGCTGGCTTCTTCAAACTTCTTTGGCTCTATTTGTGATAACATTGCTATGTATAATTCTTCTGTTTGTTCTGCTAGCTGCCTTCTTGTTTGGACCCCTACTCTCTTGTCTCCGATGATCTGATCTTCAGGATGGTTCATCTGAGTATATCTTGAGGGAGCTTTAGAACTTAGTTCTGTATCTTCTGTTGTCTTGCTTGTTTCCTCATCATCTTGGTTTTCTTCTTCATGGTTGTCTGATGGATTGCAGCAGTCAGTATCTTTTGTATTGTTTGGAAGTTCTTCATCAAATCTCACATCAATGCTTTCTACTATTTTTCGAAGAGTCTTATTGTAGCACCTGTACCCTTTAATTTTGGAGGCATATCCTAGAAATATCCCTCCATCTGCTCTTGCATCAAATTTTCCAAGATTTTCATCATTATTCTTTATGTAACACTTGCTTCCAAAGATTCTGAAATGTTTGATTGAAGCTGGATTTCCATGCCACAGTTCATAAGGAGTATTGTCACTGCTTGGCCTTAAGTGAGATTTATTAATGATATGTACTGCTGTGTTCACTGCTTCTGCCCAAAAGGTTTGAGCAATATTATTCTCTTGCATCATGGCTCTGGCAATTTGTTGAACATATCTGTTTTGTCTTTCAGCTACTCCATTATGCTAAGGTGTCCCTGCAATAGTAAATTGTTGTTTTATGCCATGTTCATTGCATAGGCCTGCAAAGTCATAATCAGTGAATTCACCTGCTCTGTCTGATCTGATGCATTTCATCTTGCATCCTGTCTGATTTTTTGCTAATGATTTAAATATTTTGAATTTGTCCAGAGCTTCCGATTTATTCTTGAGAAAATCAACCCATGTATCTATTATCAACATGAAGTAGGATTCTCCACTTGGTGTTTTAGTTCTTGCAGGTCCACACAAGTCCATGTGCACAAGCTGGAGTGGTCTTCTTGTTGATGACTCCTCTTTGGCCTTAAAGGATGTGCGGGTCTGTTTACCCAATTGATAAGATTTGCATATGGTATTAGAAGGCTTCTTTATTTCTAGCATGTTTCTGACAGCTTTCTTCTTGCTTAGTTTGATGATGTGATCGAAGCTGAGATGTCCCAATCTTTTATGCCATAACCATGACTCCTCAAGTTTGCTAAGGTGACATGCTTCATCTTCCTCTTTCACAATGTAAACATTGCTCTCTGTTCGAACACCTTTGAGTAGAGTCTTACCTGTGGTGCTTGATCTGACTTCACAGTCTTGTGCTCTAAAAAGAACTTCACAGCCTTTGTCACACATCTGACTGACACTTAGTAAATTTTCTTTCAGCCCATCTACAAATAGTACCTCTTGGGCCTTTCCTCTACCATTGTCTATGCTGACTGAGCCTTTTCCCTTGATCTTACCTGATTTATCATTTCCAAAAGTAACATTTCCAGATTTCTTTTCATCAAGAGTTATAAACTTACTTCTATCTCCAGTCATGTGTTTTGAGCAGCCACTATCCAAATACCACTGGATTTTCAGGTCTTGAGCAGTTAGAGCCAAGTCACATTTATTCACCTTCTTTATCCACTGGAGGCATTCTTTTGTTTGGTATCTTTTGTGAGTTGATGAATCACATCCTTTCAGAGGACATTTGGAAGGAATATGTCCAGCTTGATTGCATATAAAGCATTTGATCATAGTTTTTGCAGTATTGTGAGTATGAACAGAATTTCTTTGATTCATAAACCTCCTTGAGGTGTTGAACATCAATCTTTGTCCATACTTTCTACATTCAATAATTTTATGACCAAATTCCTTACAGTAGAAACAGTAACCATAGAAACTATTTGCATACCTGATGTAAGGTTGTCTTTTCCATTTGTTTGCTTGAGGCCGTCTTTTCAATGTTTGCATCTTCTGCTGGTTTGAATTACTCCTCTTTGCATGGCAATATGCAGCAATGTGTCCCAGCTTGTGGCAGACATAACAGGTGGCATTCTTCATAGGAAGGAAGAATCTCCTTTGGTGGTG